>VUJU01001035.1:0-58967 GCA_009835225.1 Aphis craccivora | reverse complement strand
AGCTTTTATAAAGAGTACCTACTGATTGTTTGATATTTTCCCAATTTACTATTGTCTTTAGGGCTAATGTTATCAAATTAGACCAAACAAAGTTTAATAATAAAATAGGTACTTATGATTATCGCGCGTATAATCTTTCATTTTGTAATGTATAGGAAAATAATGTTTTCTCAGAATTGAAAATCGGTATTATATCGAGTAAAATGTATTGAAACCGAGACAAATCGCTGTCCCGAAACACTTTGTCGGGACACCGGGACACTTGGTTAAAAACCGATAGTGTCCCGGCAAAACCGGGACGTATGGCAACCCTAAATTATAGTATTATGAATTTACGTTGAGAAAATACTACGTTTAAAATTACGTGTCCATCGTCCACACAAATAAAAACATCGATAACTTTATCATTAAAATCCGACGTATCGTCAATGATATAATACAATGTTAAAAATACAATATTTTCGTTGATCGAAACTCGTGACAGTTGATTAAAAATACGCTAACGCTGTGTAGTCACTGAACTAAATACATGGAACGCGCATTATGTATAATTCTTGTCTTAAAAAAAGTTTTAAATCACAAACCACGTCTAAAAAGTTTGTGTGAGACAAGATGGGTTGAACACCATGATTGTATCATGATTTTCAAATCTTCTTTATCTGATATTGTAGAATCTTTATCATTAATTTCGAATTGGCAAGAACAAATTTCTTCTTCAAAAGCAAAAATATTATTGTTGGCACTTTGTACATGTGAATTTATTAATGAATTGCAGTGTCTATATCAAGTGTATTGTGAGTGACATCTAAGATCAGTAGACAACTACAAGCAGAACAGCAATTGGCAAGATGTATGTCAAACTAAAGAAATTGTAACTGATGTTATTAATAATCTTCTAAGATAGTAATTTAGACTCTAGAACTTAGATCTGTATTTAAGATCAATAGACTACTACAAGCAGAATGGCAAGATGTATGTCAAACTAAAGAAATTTTAACTGATGTTATTAATTATCTTGAGGAAAAGAGAAAAAACTCTATCGAAAATTTCCATAAACTAACCGGGTGCTAAGCACCCCCCAAATTGCGCATATGCTTATAAACTAGTTAGTATTAACTTTTTTTTTGCCTACACAATAAAAAAAATATACTGTTTCATATAAAAGAATAACCATTCAAGTCAGTTGTAATAATAATAGAAACAATAAAATATAATAATTTAGTTAAAAAAAATTGCTATAAAACATTTTTGGGAATTTAGCCCCCCTAACGTAAATGACTAGTTAGCCTATGAATAGTATATATTAATATATTATAGTTATACTATTTAACCATGTTTATATACCTACTTCAATTATTGAAATTTTAAAAATATTTTTTGTAAGCTTTACAATAGTAAATAATTTGCTATCAAAATTTTTAATAAATTCTTAAAATAAATTTAAAAGTATTTTATTTACTATTGTACAAAATACCATAGATTAAATTTGCTGAATATATTTTCTAGTTCATGCGGTAGTTGAATCTTATCTTTTATTTTTTTTAAAGATTAGATTATGCAATTGACATTACTCATTACTATACTTACCTACCTACCTATATTTAAATTTCTCATTTATTTTATGTAGATTAAAAACATGGCTTAGTTCTACAATGGGACAAAATAGATTAAGCGGATTGGCTTTATTGCACTTGCACAGATCAATAAATATAAATACTGACAAAATTATTGATAAATTTTCACAAATGAAAAAAAGAAATATTGGTTTTATAATTTAATAAGTATACATTTTTTTTACTGTAATTTAAACATTATTATATTATATTTACCTTTCTTAAGATATACAATGTGTATATGATTCTAAACAGTAAGACTAGCAAAAGCTTCAGTGTACCGTGTACTAGCACGATTGCCACGATTCTTATAGTAACATATTTATTAACTATAGCTATAGGTTAGATTATTACTACATATTTATAACATGGGCGTAGATAAGTGGGGCTTGGATTTTCAAACACCCCCCGAAATTAAAGATAAGACAATTTCAAAATAATTATTTTGAATTAAACTTAATGTAGGTATCTCAAGAGTCAAAACTAATATAATTCTAGTCTCTAGACTAAATCCCCCTCAGAAAATATTTCCTACCTACGCCCATGACTTATAGTATAATAATATAATACCTAGTATAAAAATAATAAAAATGACGTGATTTAAATCACGTAGTCCACAGTGAGCCAATAGCTATATGTATAATACTATCACTAAAAAATAAAAGTAATTTTCAAAACAAGCCTGCGGCATTATCAACATTCCTTATCATATGACCGCCGCGCCAACTGGAATATCATATTATCATGATTACCTAAATATTGTATTACGCAAACGTGCACCGTGCACGTTTTGAATATTGAACATCGCCACCTCGGGTGTCAATGCATATATCGTATTATTAGAATTATTTAAATTTAAAACATACTTACGTGTAAAATCTGACTGTGACAATAGTGAGAAATAATAATATTATGGATTATAGAATGTCTATCCTGTCACAAGTGATAGACCAATGAACTCCAAGAACTAAACTTTATCACAATCGTAACAACGAAAATATTTTTTAGTTATTCATAGTTTTTGTGCTGTGGAGTAGTAGTTACGTTTTAATCTGTGTTTTAATAATTTTATAAAAAGTATATATACGTGACCTACGTCGTCGATACGATGATTTTAAAAGTCATATCTTCCACCATTAAGACGGCTTACACTGTGACGTGCTTAAAGTTGAAGGATGACAAAAAAATTAGGTAAGTACTTGTTAAAAATTATTTGTCTAGGTTTCTAAAAATTAATATCATTTAGCTTTTGAAACTAAGATCGGAAATGTGTTATATTTTTAATTTTAAATCTGTTATTCTGGAAAGATTTTAAAAAAATTATCCTGTATGTTTTATTTTAAATTTTTGTAATCATTTATTGTAGATTAATTCCTGGAGCACTTATTGCATTAGGTGTATCATATAGTACTATAGCAGCAAAATCATTAGCAATTGACAAATTCATGGCCGACACTGTTACAGATTTACAAACCTTAAACACTAGACCTGAAGATATGAAAACAATCATGGAACTTATGATTATGAATATACAAGTAAATAATAACAAATTTTTATAAATTAATTATCAATTATTTCATTATATATTTATTCTTATTTTGTTAAATGTTGGTTTTATTTTAGGCTGAATTTTGTCGAGCACTTGAAAAAGAAGAACCAAGAGAAAAATTCAAAGTAGATCGATGGTTAAGACCTGAAGGCGGTGGTGGAGTTACATGTGTAATGCAAGAAGGAGAAGTTTTTGAAAAAGCTGGTGTTAATGTTTCTGTAGTTCATGGTAATTTACCTCCCAGAGCAATAGATCAGATGAGAGCTAGGTAATTGTAAATAATATATATAATGTATATGTGTAAATATATATTATGTAGACACTCAATCACCTCAAATTTCTTTAAATTTGATTAGAAAACATTTTAAGTTTAAATTTGAATATCTTAAATAATATTTCCACATAAATAAGTTTAAAATGTAAATTTTATTTAATTTGGGTATAAGAGTTATTACTGTGTTTCTAATATTTTATTTTTGAATTTTCTACACTTAAATTTATTAAAGTTTTAAAACCATTACAGTTCAAACATAAAATTGTTTTAATCCATCCCTAATAACTAATTTATTCCCTACCATGTGTTAATAAGAAATTCTGTTTAGTTAATCATTAATATAATTGTTTATACTTTATTTGATTGTTTTATATTAACGGTTACCAAATTTTATGATTCAATACCTCGTACAAAAGACAATACTTTAAGTATTACACAGAGTATATTTATAATAATCATTTTTACTTTTTATTATATTTATTAATGTGTATTATAAACTATTATAAGTTCTTTATTGTTATTTTGTTACCAAATAACCAAGGGCATCACAGCTAATAAATCTCAAATTGAAATAATGAAAAAAAGTTTTAATATTGTTGACCTATAGCCCTAACCTAAGTGAAACAACATTTTTTATACTTCTGCAACTCTAATTGGCCAAACATATTGATTATAATTACAATTTTTTTCATTAGCTGTATTTTACCTATAAAGTTATACCACTACTGATCACCGGTTAAGAATTACTATTCAACTATGTATTTTGTTTCTATTATTAAAAGATTTACTCAATAAAAGTGTGATAGAGTTGTATGTTAATTATAAATAATATTATAATACACTATTTATAATCAATGGTTTTACCTACTTTTAACATTTTCAATTTATGTTTTTTGATATGCCATTCATCAATAATTTTAATTTAGACATCAGATTCCTAATAGTAATTCTTATACTGCAAGTTATTTATGAATATAAATGTTGGTCAATAGACATACTATGTATTGGTATTTTTTATTAAAATTGAAATCATAACTTATTAGTAATTAGTATTCACAAAATAAATCCATAATACCTAATGTCATTATTTGAATTTAACCATAAAAACTAATTTAACATTTACTCGAATATTTTAATTAATACACATTATAACAGAATCTTTTACCAATATTATATTAATAAACATTTCATCTCCAAGCTGTATTTGTAAATCTCATTTTTTCAATTATGATTTTTGTATTTCAGAGGTAAAAATTTTAAAGGTGGTCAAGTACTTCCATTCTTTGCTGCAGGTGTCAGTGCAGTAATACATCCTCGCAATCCTTATGTGCCTACTATACATTTTAATTATAGATACTTTGAAGTCACTTTGCCTGATAATACAGTAGAGGTATATTTATAATAATCATTTTTACTTTTTATTAGAACTATATTTAATGATTTTGGATATCAATAAATTTTATTCTAAATTCAAAATAAATTAAATACAAATTTAATTTTAAAGCATTATTATTTTATTTATATAGAAACTATTTTTAATGTATAAAATATAAATGCATATAAGTTTACACTTATGTATTTTTTAAATATTTAAATTACTTATTTGGTAAATTTAATATTTTATACTAATAGATTATTATTTTTCTTGATATTTTATTATAAAAAAATGTATATTCATCTATTTGTATTTATAATATGCATTTGTTTTTCATATAAACCCATATTATTATTGAGTAGGTTACCTTTCAAATCATAAACATATTTATGAATTGTGAATATTTCTTTTATAGAATTTGTCAATTTTTTAACTTTTTATGCATACTTTATACTTTTTTTTTAGTGCATTAAATTCACACCCCAGCATATTATTTTCTATGTTGTTAAAATTTTAGATTCTATTAGTCATCATAATTATAGATATATCATAAGTATAACCAGTGGCGGTTTTGATCTAACCTCAAAATGTCAACCCCCCACCCCTCAATAAAAATAACTATCTAGGTATTAAGGTAAGGGTTACATTAATACATATATAAAAATAGTCCAGGGGGGGCAATTGCCCCCCCTAAAAACCGCCACTGAGTATAACGATTTTCTAATTGGGTTTATTATTTCAGTGGTGGTTTGGCGGAGGTACTGATTTAACTCCTTATTATCTAAATGAAGAAGATGCAGTCCATTTTCATAGCTCATTAAAAAATGCTTGTGATCAACATGACAAAGCATATTATCCTAAATTTAAACGTTGGTGTGATGACTATTTTAATATACCACATAGAGGAGAACGAAGAGGAGTAGGTGGTATATTTTTTGACGATTTAGACTCTCCATCTACATTTAACTTTGTAAAGAGTTGTGCACAAGCAGTCATCCCTTCATATATACCATTAGGTATATAACATTTATTTATGAAATTGTATACAATATTATATTATACAGTATTAATATAAACTTATTTTCATAGTACAAAAGCATAAAAATGATTTATACACTGACAAAGAAAGAGAATGGCAATTACTTAGACGAGGACGGTATGTTGAATTTAATTTGATATATGACAGAGGTACAAAATTTGGTCTCTACACACCAGGAGCTAGATATGAAAGTATACTTATGTCACTTCCTTTGACTGCAGTAAGTTGTTAACATTTTACTATGTATAATTTTCTGTTTGTTAACTAATTTAAGATTAGTTTTCCTATAATTGTAAAATTATTTCTATGTTTTTTTATGTTTATTATCATCTATAAGATACATACAACAATGGTAATTTATGATAAATTCAAATTTGTAAACTTTTATTTTGATTAACAAGATTATTATATTTAAAATGTATTTTCAATATACATTAATAAATAGTGATATTAAACATAGACATGTATTAAAATGTGTAATACATTAATATAATATAACATATTGATAATTTATTATACTGTAGTTCTTACACACATAAAAATATATTAATATACGATAATTGTATTGACATTTGAAATTTGATTTATTTTATTACAGAACTGGAAATATATGCACAATCCAGATCCTGAAAGTAGAGAAGGAAAATTAACAGAAGTTCTAAAAAATCCAAAAGATTGGATTAAAATAGAATAAAATAACTTAGTAAGTTAAGTAACTTCATTTCAATTAATTGGTACTCTAAAGAACATAGTTTTAAATTTGATGTTGAGTAAATACTAAATAGTATCAATTCAGAATAAGTGTTCTGTCTGTTAGTAATTATTAACAGACAAAAAAGTATTTTTAAATTTGTTTTTCTGTACTACTATTTTATGATCATATATTTATAATGTTATTTATATAAGTTAAATTATTTAATATATTTAATATATATTATTGTTAATAATGAGGGTATTTTAAAATAAAATAATAGTATATTTTCTTAAAATATCAATTATTACTTATTAGTTATTACATTTTTGGTGTATGGAAATTTTGTTAAAATTATTATTATTATTATTATTATTTTATTAATCTATGACCTTGTATTTTATCACAGATTTAAATCGTTATTCGAGCCATAGTAATAAACCTTCATTCATTTTTTTAATTTATTTATATTTTAAATATTGTCAACATGTGTTAAACTGCTGTTATCATAGGCGCAATTTGGGGGGACGAAGTGCTTGGGGATGCTTAGCACTCCCAAATTTCATATTAGCACCTCCAAATCTTTATTAACAACATCAAATTTTTATGTGAGAGTAAGCAAAGTTACTCACTGGTCATTTTGATAAACTTTTAAGTCTAGCACCCCCATAAATTTAAACCAAATTGCGCCTATGATTGTTATTTGTTATTAATTTAAATTTGTTTGGAAAATGGTTATTAAGGTTGAACTATAGTTTTAACACATATTTAATTATGTATTGAAAACTCATATTTATATATGAAGCCAATTATATTATGCTAAAACTTGTGTGTGTTTAGTTTGATATATTATTACATAACTGTAGACAACTGAAATTTTAAAAAATATTTATATAGTCTAAGGTAAGTTATTATATTCTGTTTAAAAAGAGTTTGTTACGTCATGTTGAGCATCATGTTTCCTTGTCCCTACTAATTTTGAATGAGATGCGTTTTGTCCGGATTTTAGTAGATAGTCCTGCTTGATCCTGATATCTTTATATTATTATACTTAGATGTGTATATAAGAGAAAACTTTTGTGAGTACCCGAAAAATAAAAAATTTTATATATTTTTAATTTTTACTGATTTGTTTTCAGAACAAAGTTAATAGTTTTAAATAGCGGTTTCTATGTAACAAGCACTGGGTGACGATTAATAGTTGTCAGTGACAACCATCTTGCTAGGGATAAGCATGAAACATGTCCTATATTGGTATATTGCAATACAATTTGTATAACCTCAACAAGAAATGTGGCCCTTTAACTCCTATAACAGACCAACATTATCTAAAAAGAATAAATAACCATAAAACTGTTAGTTTTTTTTTTTTTTTTTTAATTGGGCCCAAAAGCCTAAAATAGTTTTTCTTCTATTTTTAAGCTTAATTTAAATCCAAAAACATTTTTTTTTTTGTAGGTCACAAAACTAATTATGATAAATATATGTTTCAACTAGTAGGTATCTTTTTTTATTTATTTTAATCCAAAAACAAGTTACTAAAAATATCATCATCAGCTGGATCCATTTCATTGTCTAGGTCCATTGGTTTATCATCAGTGCTAGCAAACAAGTCATCCATCACATCTTCACCAATTATTGTGTCTTCAAGGCCATGCTTATTTTCCAAGACAAAAGTCATAACAACATTATCACAAGTAATTGTATTAACTTTGTTTCGATCAAATTGATCACGAACCTTCATTGATTCTGATAATTTCCCTTTATGTTCCAACCATTTTGAATATAAATACACTATATCTTCATCTCCTACAAAAAAAAATCTACAGTAATCACTTGAATGATAAACAATGTAACAATAAAACTTGTATTCTACTACATATTTAACTTTAGTACCCATCATAAAAATTACATTCATATTTTTAATTTTAAATATATATAAATAGATAAAGAACAATAACATTTATTTTATCTATTTAGTTATTTTAACACTTAATCTTAGTTTGTTTTTAAAATGAGTATTTATAGAAGCAATATTACATTTTATGATTTACCAGCATTATATGAAAGTGCTTTTTTGAATGCAGCTTCACAGTCCTCTTCTTTATTTAACTTACTCAAAACTGTAGCTTTAAGTAACAATATTTTACCAATAAGGATTCTTCGTAAAGTGGTAATATTTTCGTCATAGTTACTAGGTTCCGCCACAAAATCAAAACTGATTTTAGTATACAGACAATTGAAAGACCTTAAATCAGAAATGTTATAAAAATAACATCTATATAATTAAGAATTAGAAATCTACTTGTTTAGAGCTTCCAAAACTATATCAGTATTTTTATTGAAACCTGTTTCAGCCAATAACATGGTTCCAACCACATTAAAATTGTAACTATTCAATTCATCAGCCCAAAATGAATCACTCTTCCACATGCCATATCCTGGTTCATATTCTTCAACCAAAACTTGGCACAGTTTAAAAGATTCTTCTGGTTTATGAGCTTTTATAAGAGCTATAGCTGCTTCATGTTTAAGCATAAACATTGGTGGCATTGTTATTAAATCAGAAATATATTTATCAACCTCATTCAATTCCAAAAGACTTAAATAAGTAGAAGCTGATAATTTATAGTTCTAAAAAAATCATTTAAAATTATCAGTGGATATAATTTATCTATAGATAAAACAATAAAAACAATTAAAAAAATTACAGTATGCTCATATTTTTTTTTTGCTGCCAAGTAAAGTAATTGCCTTTTAGTCAAATCCGGTTGCGGATGTAAAATAATAAGTACCTTTGTAATGAAACTGTTGGATAATTCTTCATATCTATTATGCTCATTAAAATCTCCCTAAACAGCCATTTTAAATATTATCATGAATAATTAAGCAAATAAATATTTTAAGCATTATTATAAAATTACCTTAATGGCCTGTTCCAACACCATCATTTGCATAAACTGCATGTTGTTCATTTCATAATGCTCTGACATATAATAAGCCATTATATTATTAAATTCTGATCCTTTTAATTCCTCAAATGACTGTATTGCCAAATCACTATTACCTATTTTTGATTGAGTTCTTCCTAGCAATAAATAACACCTTGATTTAATAAAAGTTTCCATTGGGCATTCAACCATTTGAGATAAATAACACAATGCCATTTCAAGCTCATCTGAATTGAAATTTGCAAGAGCCTTTAAATAGCACATCAAACAAAATAATTCATCATTCTGATTCATGTATTGTTCCATTTTGTTCAGTATACACAGGGCTTGTTGATTTTGATTTTCCAAAATGTGTCTTATGCACAAGGATACGTGCCCACTAATAATTGTTGTTTTTATGTGCTCTGTGTCAAGAAAAACGTTTATTTTTGAAAGTCCTAATTTAAAACAATTAGCAACATGCCTTGGTCTTTTAAGTTTAAAAGCACATGTAATAGTTTTGATTTTATCTATCAACTCCATTGTAAAATCTACTAAGAGTGAACTAAAACTACGTCGAGACAAAAAAATTAATAATAATATCTGTGAAATTTCCAAACATTGAACAACCAGTATTGGCTCCAAACTAAGAAACCTATTGGCCAAGCATTCTAGGCTATTAAGTATATCTTGTTCGTTCCCAACATGTGATCCAAAATTTACAGTACTTTTTCCGTTTTCATGTAACACTGAAAATGGATAGAATTTAATTAAGTTTCATCATACTATTAATGCATATTGAATAATGAATATTAATTATAAAATACCAACCTTCGTGTAAGGATTCGCTAACTAATGTTAATATTTTATTATAACAAAAATCAGGAATGTCAGTTGGTTTCAACCAATACCAATGCAAAGTATTATAAACAAAATTAACCCGCAACTCTAATGGAATATGTTTCTCATATAAATATAGTTGAGAAATATTTATAAATTCAGTCATCTTGTCAACATACTCAGTACTAATAGTACTAATTTCTGGTAAAATCCTCTAAAAAAACAGTTAATCAAATTTAAAATATATAAATATTGAATTAAAATTTCAATATGCATAATAGATACATACCAAAGAATTGCAAACAAGTAAATTGTTTCGAAGTATGATAAACTCAACTTCATCATTTGCAGTAATTTTTTGTAAATTATAATTATCAACTGTGTGTTGAATAAGGTTGCAGCAATCTGTAAACTTTCCTGTTCTGAATAAATCACACGATGATGACATGACATTGTTTATACTCATTTTTTATAATCAATTTGAATAAATCCATTCAATACAATTAACAAAACATTATTTAATTACACTCACATCCATGCATAGGTAAGTACATAAATATTAAAGTCATAGAATAACTAATAAGTGTTTAATATTTTAAATCAATGACAAAATATATATTTAAAAAAAAAAATCATAATAACACGCTTCATGAATAGATGCATTAAAACATTTAAAACTTGAAAATTAATGTATTTAATCTTATTTAAAATTATTATTATTTTGCGAATGGAACAATGGGACCAATGGATAAAATTGAATAAATAATAAATATCTACTGTAATCAAATATAAAAATTGGCGGTAAACCGTAAAAACAAATTAATTATCAACATAATATAGATTATTATTATCTATAATCCTAAATTGCTACCATGGTTATCTACTGAGCTAATAACAATTGACAACCAAAGTAGACGTCACAATTGATGACACAAGGTTAAAAGCGGTTTCCATTACATACGTGTACGTGTACGTGCATAAAAATACTTTTCTGTGATCGGTTAGAACGTATAAACTTTCTGGTATACCAAAAGCTTACCATGTATACCAACCAATCACAGAAAAAAATTTTCTATGCACGTACACGTATGCGTATGCAGTGGAAACCCGCCTTTACACATGGACATGGTTGTCCAAATGTCCATGTACTTTGTAGTCTTTCAGCTTTCTCCTAGTTCTCGTTTTTCCTTACCTTCTTGTTTTCTTATAACTTGGAACTTGGAAGTTAGAAAATATCTTTTAAGTCTCAAGAATCAAGACCGTGAGTTATATTATTATATTAACACATACGAGTAAATGGCCTCGGTTGGCTAAATTTTCATACATTATACAACTATTTATACAAGTCTATAAGTATTTTTTATTAGATCGTATTACCTATGATGATTCATGGTCTCATGGGTCCTAATTTTCCACTTGTCTCGAAAAACTTAGGGGTGACTCTGGTAGGTAATCATATTCATAACCATAACGGTTGAATTATTTATTTTTATAATATCGTAGTTGTGTTGAAATATATTACAGGACACAGGTATAGGTAGATACCACGATTTAAAATAATCTTAAATCTTAAATCGTGGTAGGTACTTGTAAAAAACATTCACCAATAGACAACAATAACAATTTATTGAACTATTAATTTTATATTTGATTCGTGTAAATAGCCAATAGGTAGGTAACTACTATAGGTCTGAGTTCTTAATTATTATAAGTGAATTAAACAAAATATTTTTACTAAAAAGTTATAAGAACATTATACATTTATACAATTGAAATTAAATTAATACAAAATTAGTATTAGTTAAACAATTAATAATTAAACATTTGTGATTTTCTACATAAGCATTAATTGTATGAATCAATTAAAAAAACTCTATTAATCATACCTACTTATATATAAATACTTATAGTTAATTATAACATGTCAACCTCTCAATATCACCACTGTACAAAATATTAAATCAGTTATATATACCTAACTTAATTAATTCATCCGGTTTCCTCGCTTGGTCGTTCTTACATGGTCGCATATAATAAATTATACTTCATCTTACTTCCTTATATAAATTGTATTGTCTAAATAAATAAGTATAATATAATTAATGCTAATATGTCAATAAAATAAAAAATATTATGTAGGTACATAATACATCATTGGTAATTAAATTTGAGTATTCACAAAGTAATAAATCTGAAAAAAACCATGTAGGTATATCAAATACTTTAAAATGTGTAATAATTTTAATATATTGATGTAGAAATTATGTTGTAGTTTTAAAGTTTTGTAGAACAATGTATGGTACCTACATACCTATATATTATTATAGGTTTAAAACTATATAGTAATATATATTATAGTAAGTACTACGTATTGCTGATTTTTTTAAAGATTATCATTCATACGTGTTACAAATTTAAATTATTGGTCAAATTTTATTTTAATGACTCAAACAACGTCTAGGTATAAAAATAGCAGAAAATGGAGATGGAGAAATAGTGACACCATCTTGAGGCTTATCTGGCAATTGAACTCCATTTGGTATTCGTATCTCAAAATGTTGAATTAATTTGGCGATGAACATAAATATATTGGTCTTAGCTAATATCTCGCCTAAACATCTTCGCCTACCTTCAGTTAAAAATTCAAAACCAACCGTTAATGTTTTGTTTATGTAAGAATGTATGATAAAGGTATAGATACTTACCAACACCAAACGGCATAAACCAACTGTCATTTATAATTTTTCCTGTACCGTCCAAAAATCTTTCCGGTCGAAATACTTTAGGATCACCCCAATGCTGTTCATCCATATGAACACTCCATATACTCGCCAATACTAATGTATCCTAAACATTATTTCATAATAATTATTTCTAATACTTATAAATTGGTATATTTAACACCAGTTCTATCATACTTTTGGTATTATGTATTCTTGTAGGCTGGTTTTACGAATAGTTCTATGAGCGATTGCTAACGGCGCTACGTTACTATGTCTCTGAACCTCCATTAATACAGCTTCAAGATAATTCAATCTATGCATAATTACCATTAATATTAAAAATGGTGTTAGAATAATTATATATAGTTAAGTCTTAAATTCTGTACTTGTTTTTATCTGCAAGACGAATTTCTCGATCTCCAATTACCGCATCTAACTCTGCGTGTACTTTGGCTTGTATATCTTGATGTTTAAGAAGAAGTAAAATAACGAATGATAACATACTGCTTGTGGTTTCTGAGCCAGCTAAAAATAAATCCAATAAAATAACAAGAAGCTGTTCTTCTGAAAATGACCCGGGAGATTCTTTGTTTTTCTCAATTTCCTTTAAAAATGCACTTATAAAATCTTCCTGATCATTTACCATGTATTTGTGTTCTTCTACTGATTCCTACAAGATATTTCATATAAAATGATGATTAAAATTAAATCATTTAACTAATAATCCAACTATAATTTGAAATTACTTTTAAAAATGTATAGAACTCGTTTATTATTTGTTTGAGGTATTTGTATCCAGAACATTTGGGAGCTAAAAATCGAATAAATGGCATCTGGTTTAATATTCCTCCTGACATATCCAACATTCTGAAACTGTCATGTACTAATTCCATAAGTCTTGCAAGTCTACGGTCATTCAACGCAAATCTATGACCAGCTAACATCGCCCAAAGACCGTTCAAAACTGATACGTCAAATAAACCATAAACTTCAATTGGTTTACCATTCTAAAATGAAATCCAATACAGTGATTATATTATTCTTTATTTTATTTGTAAAAATGTATATATATACACATACCTCACATTTTCTCGATATATCTAACATGATATCGTTAACTTCTTCGATTATAATTCTTTCCATTAAATCACCGCCAAATCCCATTTTTCGTAAATGTTGCATGCAAAATTTTCTCTGTTCATTCCACGTTGGTCCATCCACAAATACTATACCTTATTTTTTAAATTTCTTAAATTAATGAGCAATGTTTAGATATGTTGTTATGGCAAACTCACCTAATCTTTTATAAAAAGCTCTGAATCTGAAAAAAAATCCATCTGGTCGGCCATCAAAGTCGTCTTTACACAATACTTGACGTACTGCATCATACCCAGAAACAACTACTGCTTCTATTCGGCCAAGTTTAACAGAAAACACTTGTCCATAACATTTTGCCAACTCGTCCCAAACTAAGTGATAGAATCCTAATTTATTTCTGAGCTTTCGTATTTCTAGATAGTTACCAAGCAAAGGGACTCTTGTAGGTCCTGTAAACATTTTGTTCATTCATTTAATAATTTTCTTTTTTTTTATTTACAATTTTATTCTAACGTTCAATATTGATTCTTAATATAATTATATCAAATATCAATTATACCTACTACATTAAATCATTCCGCATTCAATATATAATTATATGAGTTCAAGTATAAATTTTACAAATGTATTTATGTATATTACTATAGACTATAGAATACATTTATACTTCATAGAGAATATTTATTATCATTATTTTATCTACGAAGGAATTATTTTTAATAAATTACTATTTACTAAATATACCTACACAGTTTTAATATTATGAATATAGAAATGAAAGCTTAAAAGAAATATTAAAATAAAATAATTTGTTGTATGTATTATTATATTACATAAGTAATATATATTGACATGGTATATCTATATTTATATTCGGTAGATAAATCATAATAGTCTATAGATACGACGTACCAGTATTATACTTTTTATAATTTAAAAACTGAAATTTTGATAGGGGTGCGTGTGCTCTTCTTTGGATTTGGTTACGGTATTTTTACTATAGTCTTTCATAAAATATCCATATTTATTCAAAATTAACAATGAGCCTTAAAAGGAGATAACTAAATATACTTCTTAGTTCTCGGTTAAGAATTGCTTATAGGTATTTATATAGGTTTAAAAATACACTACCTATTGAAAACATTATATTTGTTCTAACACTTCTAACCATATATTATGTAGTAAAGAACATTATAAAACGTTTAAATTTACACCTACTATTTACATTTAATAAAAATAAATTTTTACAAAGTGGAATCTATAACGGAGTCAATGACTATTGAAGGCGCAATGAAAACTTGTAGGCCTCCAACATAATGCACGTTATCTTTAGGTACTACCGTTAGACGAAAGAAAATAACAAACCCATTATTTGTTATCGATTACCTGCGATCACCCAACATAATTTATACATATTGTTTTTTTTAGAAAATAAACGAGGTAGGGTTAAACATCCTCTTTACACCTGACCTATCTCAAGATCTAAACTTGTTTCTAGGTCAACGGTTTTTTTTTGTCTTCCCTAAATTAATGATTCTCAAACAATGCTACACCCCTTTAGATGACAGCCACCAGGTGCATTGTTGCCTGTTTGGTATGCATAACATTAAAATTAATTCATTTTATTTTGAACGAGTAGCACCCACACGATTTACGGTACTCCTTGGTACCTATATGAATATATTTTGTTATGATGTAATATGAAACGAATCAATAAAAAAATCATTACCATAAGAAAGTTAGGCCTCTTTTAAAACTGTTGACCTTGAGTATAATTTTATACGTATTAACAGTTCAAAATCTTCAAAATTACTTTATATCGAATTTATTTGAACCTAACTTACACCTATAATACCGAGTATACGAAGTATAAAATATTTGTTAAAACCAAAAGCTCCGACACATAACGAACATACTACATTATACATGCATCTCTTTTAATCATAATTTGTTTACCTACAAGATTTTACGAGAAAATTTTTGAAAAAAATATCAAACAATTTTGTATGTAGTGCTTAAAATGGATTATTTGAATAATAGTCTGTCGATTAAAACTGATATGTATTCTCAGCAAAAAATATTAAGTAACAATAAAAAACAATATTTATTTTATTAATAATTAGGTACTTAAAAATTATCAAAATGTAATAAAATAAAATTTTAAGGAGTTCAGTATTATTTTTAATTAAAAATTATTAATGTATGTTAGAATAAACTGAAAAATAAATAAGCCAAATATTGTTGGGTTATATACAATTTGAATAACAAATATTATAGGTACTTTTGCTGAAGATGTAGTTTAATTTATTATAATGAATTCAGTAGAATCTGTAACTTGTAAAAAAATATTTCTTTAAATAGCTATGTTGATTAATTTAAAATAACCAACAATAAATATATTATGCAGTTATACGAGTAGGTATTTAAATACATATAAAACCATAAAAATCATAAATAATAATAATATACCCACCTACTTATAATATAGTGTATCGTGAAGTACCTACTATGTATATTATAAATCTATTAATAATTTAAGAGTCTTACCAATTGGATATTTGTGAGGTGTAATAATATCTAAGATACAAATAATAATAAAAACAGAAAAAACTGCGACTATGAAAAACATTTTACACTGATGATTAAAATTATTATAAGACGTAGGTAGGTATGTAGTGTTTTCTGCAGCGTGATGTCTATACACTGAAAGAACGGATTGAGGGAGAGATGTTAACTGGCATCCAGTTCATTTTTTAAAAAAACTATATTACTTGGAAGGGGTCTTCCGCTTATTTCCTTTTATTTGTTCCTTTATCTACGATTCTCTCTGTATTTTGGCGATCTTATCCAAAACCATTCACAAATAAATAGAAATACTTTTTGTTGGACACTGAAGACATATTTACATAACATAACAAATTATATTTATACACACATATATGTATATAATATATATATTAGTATTATATGAATAATTTAAAAAATGAAACTATTTTGATTTTTAACCAAAAACATTGATTCATCTGAAAACATAAATTATCATACTAAGTGAATAAAATATATCGTTGAACAATAGTATATGATGTAAATATACATTAGTATCTATATACTATATTTAGAGTCATCTATTTCAGATTTTTACAATTATATACGTCTTATAATACCTACTTGCACTTTACTATAGATTATTTTTAAGTGAACAATTGTATATTTTTTTTGTTTATTTTATATTGGAGCAACTAAATAAATGCTTGCGGATATTAAACACCACTAGGTCTGGTTTAATTTTAGCACTCTCAGAGTCTCAGGTGTTAAAAAAATCATACAATTTTTCTTTTACCTATTATTATCACTATTTTATTAATTATTTATATTTATAATTTCTACATATTAAAATCCACAATCAAAAACCACTATCACTATGGTTAATAATTATTAAATTCATTAGGAATATTTCTAAAACTTTAAGGATCATTCGAGTCGTCTATAATAAAAGGTGTTTATTTGGGTATAGTCAAATTGCACTTGGGCTAAAAAAAAGTATTTCAACAAATATATCATACATTTGAAGGTTAGAGTTGTTAGAATGGTTAGATATAAAATGTGTAATGTTTTTAAGTTTTTAACGTTTTTATAAAGGCGAGTTTCCACAATACACATTCGACTAGTGACAAGTATTTGCATGTACACAGGATCGTTCATAGTGGGTACCCGCCTTAAATTTTAACCCCTTTTTCTAACGAGGGCAGTTCGACCATTACTTGTTTTTTACCTGAATGTAGTTCAATCATTACCTTTTTTCATCTCAAATGCAATTCGACCATTTTTTTTTTTTTTTAGGTAATATGTGCAATTCGACTATCCTGATTTATTTAAACAGTAAAAACACATTAACTTGATATAACTATTATTAGAATAGCCAGTATATAGGCAGTACATAGGCGGTACATCGGTACATGTCATAGAGTATAGACTATCGAGTGTACCTTTGTGCCTTGTCATTGAATATACTTTTTAAGTCACTTTATTGAATGTTATAAATTTGAATTCAATAATAAATCGTTACATACGAAAAACAATTTTAATAAGTCAAAAACAGTTTAATATGTATCTTATATTTTATTATATAAGATAATATATGTATACCTAGCTATGTTATTTCTATTTTTTTAAGTATAAGTAATTAATACCTAATAATATAGTGAGATGAATTCATATTTATTAAAAATTTGCACGTATAAAATGATGTGAAATGTAGGTTTACCTATATAAATTTATAGTATAAATACTAAATATTCAATGATTTATAAAATTGATGTAAAATCTTGTATTTCAATTTCAAGTTTTTAGAACAAGCCCAAAAAAATTATTAACACAACAAAACTAAATAAATTAAATAATTTAAGTTAAAAATTACGTTAAGCATTTTGAAAAAAAACACACACATATCGTTCTTAAACCAATACATTCTTTTCTCCGCTTAATATCTAAAACAGAAAAAAACGTTGTTTGAATGACTTCAAATACTATATAAAAAAAAAAATATTTTTATGAATATTAATCATTAATATTATTTATGATAATGAGTGTTTATTGTTAAAAGAATCACCCTATATATTATATATATAATAATGATAACTAGAATTTTATTTTACAAAGAGTTTATTGTATAGTATGTTTTTATTAGCTCATTATATTATTTTCTAAATATTTATATATATATATATATGTGTGTGTGTGTATAACGAGTAAATCATTGGTAAATATGCTACGATCTACTTTGTTGTTAAGAGTATAGAATATGAGGATAGGTAATTAACATGCATTTTCTCCATAGGTACCTACTTAATTGAAAAAATTACATTTTAATTACATTTAGATATTAACTGTATTTTTTCAGAATAATTCTAAATTATTTGGTTTTATCGCTTTTAGTCAGGGCCGTATTTAGGGAGTGGCTCAGGTGGGCAATTGTCCAGGGTGCTTATTTTTAGGGGTGCCGAATAACTGGTAGAAAAATAAAATAAAATAGGTGTGGTATATTTTTAAATTTTTTTAATGCTACGTCAATGATTTTCAAAATAATTTTCGATTACAACTGTATTTAATATTTATCATCATTCTTCACCGTGTGTTTATTATTCTTCATTTACAATGCTATAATTATAAAACAAATTATATAAGAAATCGACAGTGTCGGTCTGGCTTATGATTAGGCCCCAGCACAGTAATTTACAAAGGACCGTTTTACATATAAAACAAAAAAAAACGAGCAAGTGGGTACCGCTCTGCTGTACATTAGGTGCCATGTGGATCACTATTATACATTATAAGAGGGTTAAATTTGAATCCAATGATAATTATCATCGTATACGAAAAACGATTCTGAACTAAGATGATTTGTCAGCCTAGGATATAATTTTCAGTGATTGGTGAAAAAGGTGGTTTATGTTTTAATTTACTGAATACATCAAAATTTAAGTTTTTTTATAATTAATATAAGCTAAACTTAAGGAAAATCTTGTATTAAATTTTCAACTCTTAGCTACTTATACAAAAGATTTGTATGAGTTATAACTACAAAATAATTTGCAAATACCTATTCTTGTTTTTGACGAATTTTTGTCAATATTTGAACTTCAAATGCTAATAAAAAAAAATTGTGCCTATGTATTCTTATAATTTTTTAATCATTATAAGAATAATTTATGAAGAACTTTTTATTAAATTTTCAAGTATTTTGATAGGGCCAAAAAAATTTTAGCGACACTTCAAAAAAAATATCTCAAAAAAATTCAAAAATTTATGAAAATTTAATTGTATATAGATAACACTGACATAAACATTTGGTGAAAATTTCAAGTATTTACAGTGATTAGTTTTTGAATTACAACCATAAAAAAAAATCGATTTGGTCGAAAACTGGTTTTGCGTAAAAATTCCCGTTTTTCCGCCATTTTTGTTTTGTTTTTCTCGATTTTTTTGAAAAATTTTGGAAATGTTAACTTTTGACCTCTATAATGCACCAAGGATATTCACTTTTACATCGGAAACCACCCCCATAGTTTGAAATTGGAGCATTATTTCGACTAGTTATGCAGTACACAGACACAAAAACAAAAAAAAAAACACACACATCATTGTAAAATCAATACATTCTTTACTTCGTTCAGAATCTAAAAGGTTTTTTAAATGTATAATATATTATATAAAAGTAATTACATTTTCCGTGTATATTTAATAAGAAATTAATATTATTTATCTGATAAATAAATAAAATATACAAATTTAAAATATTACTCTTAAATTTTAATAATTTTTAATAATATTATAATATACCTAGTAAATAAATAATGTAATATATATACTAGTATTAATTATAATCAGTGGTTAAATATTTACAAACTGATTCGATTGGAATCCGAGTCCCGAATTGCAAGTAAACTTAATATTTTTTTCCATTTAGGTAATTAGGAAAAGAAAAATATAGGTTTTTTATTGTAGTAAGATCAAATTATTTTTCAAAATTAGACTTGGTGTTGATGTGTTGAAGAAATGGTTAAGGAAGGGGTGCTTAAATAGTTGTAGCCCAAGGGCGCCAAATCACTAAATACGGCCTCGAGTTAGTTCCGAAATGTAGGTATTATCCATTGTTTTATTTTGTAATATATGTACCTACTATAAATTATACAGTTATATACTCACAATTATTAACGATAATTCTCAAACTTTAACTACATAATTATTAAATTATTTATTGCTATAAATGTTAGTATTATATAAAAATTTGTATTAATCTCAATATCAATCAGTTACACCTATTGACCTATATACCTACTTTAAAATTCTTTATCTTTTACTAAATATAAAATAATTTTGACTATATTCATAATATTTATAGATATTTTAAGCGTTTCACTTGATTTAGTTTTCTATTGATTTATACATAAAAGATAAAATATGTTTTAATAAAAAAAGCTTGGAAATGAATATCTATTTAAAAATATTAAAGATACATCGCTTTCTGTATCAACTAAAAAATAAATAATAATGCTTAGATTTTAGATTCTGAGCGGAGCGATGAATGTATCGATTTTACATTGTTGTGTTTTTTTTTTTTTTGTGTGTGTCTGTGTACACGAGAAAGTGTCTAAATAATGATTCAATTTGAAACTTTGGGGGTGGTTTCCGATATCAAAATGAATCTAGTTGGTGCATTGGGGAGGTTATTTTTTGAATTTCCCAATAGTTTTCAAAAGCGCCGGGAAAAACCAAAAAAATTAAGGAAAAACGGGAATTTTTACGCAAAACTAGTTTTCGATCAAATCGATTTCTTTATATGGTTGTAATTCAAAAACTAATCACTATAAATACTTGAAATTTTCACTAAATGTTTATGTCAGTATAATCTATACACAGTTAAATTTTCAAAAAATTTTGACTTTTTTTGAGTTATTTATAGAACACAGAAATTTTAGATTTTTTTGAAGTGTTGATAAAAAAAATTTGGATGACTAAAGGTTTTGAAAATTTAATACAAGGTTCCTTATGAGTTGTTCTAATTGCGGTTAAAAAAAATTAAAAATCGCTAATCATAATTTTTTTTTATAGGCGTTTATAGTTCAAATTTTTATGAAATCTGTCAAAAACGTGAAAATTTGCAAGTAATTTTGAAGTTGAAAAATTATAAAAATTTTTGCGTTTATAACTAAGGATTAAAAATACAACACTAAGTTTTCCATAAGTTTTCCTTCAAGTATTTATAGAGAAAATTCGTAGCATCATTATAGGAAAAATAAGTGCGTTTGAATTTTAAATTTTTAGGAAATAGYGTACCTAACGATAACAATTTATCCTCAAACGATTTTAAATATTTGTTATTATTCAAAAAGTATAAGTCGTAGATACTTGAAAATTTTACCAGTTATTAAGATTCGCATTTTCTTTACCTGATTTAAATTTCAAAATATTTTGACTTTTTTTAAGCTATTTATAGACAACTGAAATTTTCAATTTTTCTGAAATTTTTTTTTTTGAAGTGTCGATAAAAATTTTTTGGCCCTATCAAAATACTTGGAAATTTAACACAAAGTTCTTCATACATAAGTTCAAATATTAACAAAAATTCGTCAACTATCTCCGATATAAACCAACGCATTTTCGATTCGACGGAAAACGCCGAATACTTAGCATATAACAATACATAGCAGAATACTATTATAAGATCTATTCCCTATGTTCTACTTAAGGCACGTTAAGCAAGTATGGACGTTAACCGTTTGGGTGAATCGACCCAAAATATAGTCTGTTTGGGCTAATAACTATACAGAAGTCCCAGAAGTCCCGTATCACCCTTAATATCTCCATGGGAAATCAATATATTTAAATGCGATTTTTTTCACAATACTATAAGTATGGGAATTCCGATTGAATGGCTTAAAATTTAATTTTTTTTTTTAAAAATTTTAAAATTTAAAAAAAATTTTTTTATGCATTTAAGAATTTTCAATTTTTAAAATAGCCATTTCGTTGAACATATTTTTTAAAACAGTTCAAAAAAAAAAAATATATTAAAATTGAATAAAAATTGACCAAGTTAGAGCAAATTATTATTAATATTATTAAGTATTTATAGATACTATCTAAAGCCGTGCCTTCGCCCAAACGACCACCGCCCATAGGTAAGTATCTATAAGTGCTCTAGGTATAGATGTAGAAGTTATCTTCTATACCGTGCTTAAGGCACTTAGGCCTTGGGTAGGTCGCGGGGCTAAGAAACGATGCCCCATAATTTTGCTAATAACGGTTGGTAATAATTTTCGATTATCATAATATCTCGATTCCTTATCATTTTTCGGATAAGTGCTTATCACTCCGACCCCCATCCGACGACCGCCATACGTTATAGATAATGCCGAAACAGCCGTTGATGTTTGATATCTCAAATATACCTCCACGAGACTGAAGACTGAGGTTATTATTATTAAGTTCATGCTGAGGTCCGAGTCTCATGGCAAGTATATGTTGTATACTATATATAAGTATATTATATACTTAGCCATGACGAGACTATAGCCGCCATGACAACAAAAATGACGCTTACAACAGTGTGTATGATATAACGAAATGTCGAGTACTCGAGTAGTGATTGTTGGTTAGTGTGTACTGTATAGTGAGTTTTGGTCAACCATTTACCTAGAACTGTAATTTGTATTGCTCTCTTGCGTATTTCCAATTGACTCCTCATAAATGAATTACTTTATCGCGGTGTCGCCTTACACTTAACACAAAGTTAGTCAAACCACGATTTTGAATTTTCAATATATTTAATTTGTTCGTTGTTCAAGCTGTAAGATTTCAGTCGACCAGCTGTACCATCCAGACTCCAGAGTAGGTTAGTTGAATTTGTATTCTGTTTATTGGTTTTATCGGTTTAATTGTTTTTCTTTCATTAATTTGATTATCATTACAGACAAACTCAGGAATAGCTGCATAACTGTTATGTGGTTACGTCGTTATTATAGGACAAACATTCTATTAAGGGTCGTCCATTTCTCTGTTTAAGGTCTGTCAATATACCTACCCATCTATTTACCATTTACCATCATGTCTGATGATCTATCGGGAAACTCTGATGTCGATTATCCAAGTACTTCGGTAAATTATTATTATTTACCATGACCAACTATTAAATGAAATATTAATATTTATTGTTTTGTTTTAGGGTGTCAATGCTCGTTATTCCAGCTCGCCTGAAACAACCAGTTCAATCTTCCTACAAGGTAAATTATTAAACATTTTATGTGAGATTTACTATATTCAATAATGTAATATACAGAATTATAACTACCTATATCATTAAAATTAAAACTACAATATACACTAAAAATATAGGAAGTATTAACAAAAAAGTATTTATTTTTCATATTAATAAAAACAATTTATACCTACAATTATTATACACAATATTTTTCATTATTATAGAATAAAATTTAGATGTTTTTTTAACTTAAGTATGTCTTAAAATAATTACTCTGAACTTATTAAAAAAATAATAACTGTTGCATAGAATTTCTTAAATTGCATGGGTACAAAAAAAAAAAAAAAATTAAATAAATATTTTGAAAATAGTTAGTTTTAATTTTTTAAGGAAAAGAAATTATAACCATATTGTACAGGATTTAAATATAATGACATTTTATACTATTTAAAAAACATAAGTCAGTTTACCTAAAAATAAGTGTATAATTTACCTTTATATTATAGTAATTTAATTTTAATTTATTCATTTTGACGACATTTGGTGTTGTCTTAATATTGTATAGTTATTGATTATGCAGTATGTACCACTTATATATTTTCTGGTATGGTCATTTAAACATTAAGGGCCGTTCTTACAATGTCTGGTTAAAGTGTACGGACACTTAACCAGCAGAATTCTGCCGGTAATAAAATCTGTTATCAGTTGGTTAGCGTTAACGAACACTTTACCGGACATTGTAAGAACGGTCCTAAATTGTTCATTACAAATTAATGTATTTAGATCATCGGTTCCCAACCTTTTGGTTGTGCGGACCACCAATTTTGTAAAAAAATCTCTGAGGCCCACTATAATAGCATACCTATATACCTATGCCTAAATATATAAATATTATATGAGATAACACTACATTCAAACCTAAATGTTCGATACCGTACACTTATTGTACACTGTAGTTAATATTGATCAAATATTACTATAACCAGAACATTTTTAAATCTGAAACAAAAATGTATAATGATATTATATTTTTCACGGCCCAGTGCCGTACTGCTCGCAGCCCATTGGTTAGGTACTGCTAATTTAGATTATCAAAGTATGCCGAAAACTAAATGCCCTATGGCTAATAACTCTCAGGGAAGAAACGTCCTTAGACTGGTTATTTTTAACAGGGACAAATCTTTGTTTACCATTTTAGGGGTATCCAACATAAACGTGTTAACCACATGGACAAATATAATTATGATAAGAGCCAAAATGTTTATAATTATTTTATATAATTAAAATTATAAGTTAGGTAATTTTTATAAATGTTTACCAAAAATATATTAATTCATAACAATATTAAGTAAATTTTGATTTTATAAATAAAATACCAACCACATTTCACTAACATTAGCTGCAAATTAGCCATCCTTGCTATATCTGATAGTTCATAATTGATGTGTTTTGAAAAAAAATTGGCTTACAAATATATTAGATATATATTTTTGGTAGTATTTTTTGCACTAGAATCTGAATATTTAATTTGTACATAATTTTTGAGATTTTTTGCTTTGAAATCATATAATTTATGAGTAGGAAAAAAAAATTATTATTGTAATTATTGATATTTTATACTGTTTGATAATTAATTTCTTTACTAAATATGTTGCAGACTTCAAAAATAAAGAAATCCAAAAAACTACAAGTTCAAATTTAGAAACTGATTCTAATTTATCAGGAATTAAAGCCACCAGCAGTTCTGAAGAAAATCTTGATGCTTTTGACGCTGCTATATTGAGTGCTGACAAATTTTTAAAATCTGTTAATAAGTATCCAAATAATGTTAAAGCCATGTCAGAAGTTGTTGATAATGCTGATAGTAATGAGAATGAAAAATCAAGAGCTGAAAACAATTCAAGTAGTAGTAGTAGTGGTAGTAATAGAACTAGAAGCATAGAAGCTGATGAAGATATCTCTAGGGATAATTTTGATCAAAACTCTAATGATAATATGAATTTTACTTCAAATATTAATTTAATGGCTTCAACTTCCAAAAGTTTACTACCTTCTAATTCTGACCGAGGTCATAAACGTCCTTGTCAATCTGATTCAGATTCAGAATCAGAATTTGAAGATACTGCAATTATAATAGTTCCATCTGTTGAAGAAATTGTTGATCCATCATATAGTTACATAGTTTCTGATGATAAAATACAACATTTTATAAGAGATGGAAAAATGATTGGAGATGATAATATTGAAGATGCCTATGATCCAACAGAAATAGATGAAATTATAAATGATGAAATTATTTTAGGTACACGTTTCTATTTAGTGAAGTGGAAAAATTGGTCTAAAGGATTTAATACATGGGAACGTTATGGTTCTTTATATAAGTCTCAAAAACTCTTACTTAAATATATTGAAAGTAAAAATAAACGTGAAGATGGTTATTTAAATCACATAGATGGAACGCTACTTATGATGTCTAGAAAAATGATTACTACGCTATTTGAAACATTCAAAACTGAGTCTGGTATATCTCTGCCAACACTTTTACCTGAAGATATAAGTGGTTTATATAATAGTCTTGATATTGGTTCTATAAACTCACAAAAATATAAAAATCGATCCTTACAATATTTTTTACCTACAATTGTTTTGGGTTATTTAAGGCAACGACAGTTATTTAATCTTAAACAGTGGGAAATTGAAATAAATGTAGTGACTCAAGATAATGAAATTAAAGTAGAAAATAACATGGATCTTGAAGGACCACCAGATTCATTTGTTTACATTTCCGAGTATGTTCCTCAAGCCGACATTATTATATCAGATGATCCTCCCATTGGTTGCAGTTGTAAAAAAAATTGTAAAATTCCTGAAAGTTGTTGTTATGAAATGACTGGTTGTTTAAAGGCTTATGATAAAAATAAGAATATTATTGTAATGCCGGGTCACCCTGTATATGAATGTAATAAAAAATGTAAATGCTCATCTGCTTGCACTAATAGGGTGGTTCAACTTGGTAGCAAAGTAAATGTTTGTGTTTATAAGACAAGAAAAACTGGCTGGGGTGTTAAATCTACCCAAAACATTCAAAAAGGTCAATTTGTAGCTAGATATATTGGTGAAATTATCACAGTTGAAGAATCTGAAGATCGCTTAAGAGATGGCTTGTCTAGTATTGACTATACGTGGAACTTGGATTTTAATGATCCACAGAATTATAAATATATCATCGATGGTACACACTTTGCCAATTTTACACGTTTTATAAATCATTCATGTAGTTCAAACCTGAACGTTTATGCTGTATGGATTAATTGCCTTGATAGAAATCTTCCACAGTTAGCGTTATTTGCTAATAGAGACATTGTGGCTGGTGAACAACTCACTACTAATTACTTTTCTAGAATTGATAAAAGTACTTTGAAAAAAACTGGCATTAGATGTCGATGTGACATGAAAAACTGTAATGGCTATTATTTTTAAAAATAAAAACTGACATTTTTATTATTAATTAATTGATTTTATTTAACTTATTCTTTATATTTAAGTTAAGTTATAAACTATGGATTAAATTGTACTTTTATACTAGTTATATTTTACAAATTTAAGTATATTATTTAATGTAATTTATTACTATTCTGTATTATAACTATGTATTTAGTATATTGTATTAATTGTTTAAGAGAACTTAAAAAAAAAATGTAACATTTATAATCCTATTTTGTTCAAACTGGAAGTTTAAAATAATTTATTCAAATTCTTCTATTGTTTAAAAACACGTGCATTCATTAAATTAATACATTTTTAATTTTATACAATTATAAAATATGTTGTTTTTTTGTTTGTTTCTACACATTTTATAATAAATAAAAACTTTGATTCTCAACTCGGAGGGTGGTTTCTGAAAGTTATAGCAAAAGACCAAAGTTATTTAAATTAAAAATACCTGAAATTTTACTTGACTAGTGTTTAACAAATTCTATTTTTATTTTTGTTGTAATTCAAAAAAATATATGTAGGTATTATAATTTTTTAGACCAGATGCAATTTTTTTTAAAGATTTTTGCTGGATCAGTTATTTATAATAAAATAAGTTTATCAATATTAGCTAACAGACTGTCTTCACTCAGAATTGTTTTTCAAATCTAATGATTTATTATTAATTTCAAATTCAACACATCCATTATAGTGATTTACCTAAATATGACACCTATTGAATAGCAATGTGGTTATCTAGGTATGCTTGTCTATTTTTTATCATAATTTTTGTATACCTTATACTAGGCGTGCCTAACCTTTTACAATTTACGAGCCGCATTAACAATTTTAAATATATATTTGTACTGCAGGCCGTATACATACCAGTTCATTTTGATAAGATATACGATAGATAATATATTATATCATGTAATATTATTATTATCTTTGATCACTAGACAAATTTATGGCTGTTTTTAAAATACTGAATATGTCTAAGCTAGTCGCTAGTTTGTTTTCGTCATTCAAAACTGCAGGTTTGCAGTTCTTGTAGGCAAATTTTAATTACTAAAATGCCTCAAAATAAAATTGGTTAAAGAAACACAAGTCCAAATTTCACATTAATTTATTTCTATTACATATTCGAAAATATAAGATTTGTAGATTTTTTAATTTCATAAAATGGCCATTTCCAGTTAAAATACTTCTTTGGGTCGGTCTTATACTATTATCAATAAATAATTGCATTTATATTAATGGGCGTTCTCATGGGGGGGAGGGAGATATGGGGATAGATCCCCCAAGGTTCTTTATTTTCTTACATATTAATAATGCACGTGTTGTATACTTTTCGACTTATTATATAACCATTTTTTTCATACCCCTCCATTGAAATATCCTGAGAATGCCTGTTTATATTTATTATAATTTAAATAAAACAACTAACAAGGTAAATATTGATAGTTGGTGAATTAACTTGATTTACAACTTTATTGACTCTGCATATTAAGAATCTTTATATATCAAACACATGTGTTTGTTTTATTTCTGGAGTTACTTGGTATAGTACCTAGGTATACTTCAAGTCTACAACCAGTATACACCTCGTAAATCAACAAAAAATAATTAGGCTATTGAACAAATAAGTTTAATCATTGAATTAATAAATAAAAATAACATTGGTAAAACAATACAGCATTACTAGATTAAAGTTCCTTGAAGACTTCTTACAAAAAATATTACATAATAACTGCAATTCCAATGCAGAAATTCTTACAAAACTTTAATTTGCTATCTGACAAAAAAAAGAAAATAATTGAAACTTTATAACTGTCATAAAAAATAACAATAATAAAGGACTAAAGGAGTTTAATTTTCTAACATAATTTATAGAATTGCATATCTTTTGGAAAAATTTGAATCTGTTCTGAATCTTTTAATCTGAATGCAATGACAGTTTAAAATATCAAAAACTGATTTCTACACAATTTATCTATAGATACTCATTATTCAATTAACTGCATCCAAGAATTTCCCAATAAATTTGTAACATCCAAATTAAGATAAATACTAAACAGTAAACATCATAGATTACACAAAGGAATAAAAAATGTCTAAGAAGAGTTTTATTGTACATTTTAAATTATAACTGTATATAGATTACTATACAGATATATTATAGATAACTTCTTTAAGCTTTACTACAAAAAATAAAAAAAAGGCAAAAACACAAAACAATTATTTGTAAATACTATAGAATTTTTAATGGCAGAATTAAAAAAAAAAAAGATATTATAAATTTACAATGTTGTTTTATAATAATTAGTACACACTAAAATATTCCATTTTTTACTTTGACTAAACATTGTATTTGAATTTAAACGGCATCCTTAATGATTTCGGTGTATTTCTTAATTTTTGTAGCAACACTCATATCAACATACTTGTCACCAATGCTGACTATCATTCCACCAATAAGTGTAGGATCAACTTTTAATTCTAACTTAATTGTCTCTCCTTTTTTCGAAAATGCTTGTAATGTCTTTTTAAGTTCCTGTTGTTCAGCTGAATCCAAAGGCTAAAAAAGAAAATACATGTATTATAGTATGTAACTTATAGTACTAAATCATTACAATAATATAATAAACCTTTATTTCATATACCTAATATTATATATCATTAATTTAAATAAAATTATTATTATTATTATTGTATATGTATATCATAATTACTTCCTTGAAAAATTATTCCTACTTCAGTAACTTGGATTTGGATCGATGGTAACTCCCATGAAATTGACACTCTCATAATATAGTGTAATTAATTTTCAATTTATTACTTTATAAATAATTTACGGTATGTCTTTATATGATATTGAATAGTGAACATATAACAAATAATATAATATATTTGTACTTTTAATGTTTAATTTCAGTAAATTAATTGGATGACCACTTAGTGAAAAGTGGTAGTTTCATGACTAGATTATGAACAATTTTTGTACTTTACAGAATATGAAGAAGAAATTTCATTTTTAATTGTTTCAACATTATATTTTATTAAAGATAATTTTTCACAAAAAAATTAATTTCAGAAGGTAGCTGCTATAATATATACTTATATTTTAATAAATGTCATGAGAATACCAAATAAAAAAGTATGTATATTATATATAACGATTTATAAGCTACATCTGACACATGTCAAAAAATGCACTAACTCAAAAACTGTACAAAAAAAAAGTGCAACAAGTTAAGGACACAACGTGAACATCCAATACTGTCATTAGGTAATTAATAGGTTATTAAGTAATTATTATTTTTTTTTTAATTATTTTAAACTTGATTTCATAAAATATATGATTTACACATTATTAAATCAATGGTAGTAAATTAAAATTTCATAAAAAATATGTCTGTATTCAATTAATAACAGTTTAAATAATTAATTCATATAGTAATCATAACATGACATAACCTGTTGTCAAAATCTGTAATTTTTTTCTGTAATGAGCACCTCATTGAAAACATCGAAAACAACATAACATGTGGGTCTTATTCCACGAATTATGACGTACACCTGTCTCCAATTTGAATCATGCCCAAATTAAACATAATAATAGGAGATAGCATGACATAGGCCAGTTGCACAGACCAAGTTGACACCATACAATTTTATTTACAGTTGTAATAATTGTATTTTGAGAAGAAAATTCTTTCAGAATGTCTACATTGGCATGAATTCGACATGCTATATATATATATTTATACATAACTAACTTTTAGTTATCCCTAGAAAGATCCCATTTTATTTCTAGTAATAGAATATTTTGCTAATTAAGCTTAAGCATATTTTATATTAATTGAAGTATGTATATCTCTGTTAATAAGAACATTAAGAACTAAAAATAATTTGGTATGTACCTTAGCAGTTGTTACAATACATGGTAGGTCTCCTCGGTGTGCAGCCATGATAACTTTGAAACTGTTAATGATTGAGTTTAGTTTTTGTAATCTTCCATTTTCAGCCAACATGCCTATAAATTAAATTTTTTTTTTATTTTGTATTTATGAATATGCAATTTACACATATTCTACAATATCTTTATTACAATTATTAAATGTAACACTTCAATTTTTTATTTAGTCAATTATTTAATACATTAAACTTTTTTTAGTGAATTTTTATGAACATTACAACAAAGTAAACTTAAAAGTTAATAATAAAAAAAAAAAAAACATTTGATCAGAAGACTAAGCAAAAAATTATTCTCAGTACTATTAGATTGAAAACTTATTAATTTTTTATACTAGATTTGGATTAATCGTTTAATCTTAAAAAGTTACAAAATGGCTATCCTAAAATATATAGTTTGAACATACTCAAAAAATTGGATGACGGAGGTGAAAGAGCAAGTTTCTTTGCAGCCAATTGTAAAGTGCTAGCCTTTAATGCCCGTTTGTTAATTGGGTTATCAACAAATTCTTTAAGGACTTTATCGGATTTCAGTGCAGTCTGTAAAATAAATGTTTTCACATTTTTTAGAATAAGAATTCAGTAAATACAGAATAAAACCAATCAATACCTGAAATTTAATTAAATCTTTTTCAATGGATTCCAATTGATTTTGTTTGCTACCGGCGGAAAACAAAGCAGTGGCATAACGCCCTTCAATGCCAAATACTTTGATTGGGGGCTGTTTTTAATAATAGTAAAAAAAATACAATACACAAATTAATTATATTACTAATGTATTAAAATAGTTTAAAAAATAACTCACTTTGACCATTCCTTGGTTTGAGGTTGAGCTTAATGACCTCACCTAAAACATCAAAAACAATAATAATAATATTATATTATATTATATTATATACTTACGACTGTTGTGAATTTTGTGGATGCCATTTTGTAATGTATACTTTAAATATATCACTTAAACTATAACTTAAACAAGTGCACAAGTTAAGGTTTTAAAGAAAGGTCAAACTTAAAACTACCCAAAGCAAAGATAAACTCATGTCTCATTAATTTTCGTTATCACTATTTCAAAAACATATGTATTAGATTATTTCAGTGCCAACTTTCTAATAATATTAAATTATTGTCGAAAAGCTACATTTTAGTGTTTGATGGATGGGACAGACTGTTCACTGTTACCAAAAAAATATGAAATAAAAAAATACTAAAATAGTATTTTAAATATTCTTTAATCTTTATAATATAATATATGAATACATATTATTATAAGTGGATCAATATAGCCTATAGGAATGGGACGTTTTGTGGGAAGTAAAAATACGTAAGTACTAAGTAGTTTCAATTTGCAAGTTTTTTAAATAAAACACAGTTTTTTAGATTTAGACATCTATTTTTATCACATAATTATATACTTTTTTAAACTGTTTTCATTGACCTAATATTATGAATATGACTATCTACATTCTATATAAAAAAAATAGACATCTTAATGTGTCTCAATATTAATGTTCTAATTAATTATTATTATTATACTAAATTAGTAAGTAAATTAACAAAATATATATATGTATTATTGTATAATAGTAACGTTGTATGTTATAATATTATTACAAATCGTTTTGTGCTTAAAAGTTAAAATGAATAATGATTCTGCGATTTTGAAAACAAGACTTTCAGAAAACACGATTTTAGTTCAATTTAAACACTGTTGGATTCGTTGGATTATAGCCTATGCCCTATAGGTATCATATTATTTCATCATTCTGTAACTTGGGAATATGGTTAATTATTTCCTTATATAGTTATATGATAAGATGATTGAGAAGTATTTAGGAATTTTAACAATTCGTTTTTTAGTATGGTATCAATATAATCAAACATCAATTAGTCAAAAGTTCATCAATTTAATGTTGTATAATTGTATATAAAGTATTAGATAAATGTAAAGTATGTTAAAGAATAGTAGGTAGAATACATACATATAGCGACAAACCCAATAAATATTATATAGTATTATACTTATATATTAGGTATATAATATTCTACTGTACTAGGATGAAATTATTTTGGTTCGCGCATAACAACTTTGCGGAATCGCGTTTCAACCAAATTGATAAATAGGTACCATCCGGGGGTTAGGAGACTACACATCTGGAGTTTGGAGTGTTAAATCAATTGTGCAAATTATTTTTTGTTATTTTATTGTATACCTACCTACAACAAGTATAACATAAATATTTGGTCGTAACCCATTCGGCTCCCATTTTCCTAAACAGCTCCCGTTTTACAAAAAGATCAATTCCAAATGGCTCTGGTCAAAAAAAGTTTTAAGAACAGGTAAATTTCTAAGCGACTCCGGTTTTTTACAATAAATTCATTTTCATTTCAAGCAGACTTAAAACTGTCTCAAAAGAGGTGTGGTTAAGCTTTTGTTGTTGAAAACACTGAAAACTTAGTAAATTATAAAACTTATACAGAAAAATCATATATTATGTACTTTTTATTAAAATAATATTAAATTTTAACGTTTAAAAAAATGCATGTATATAATAAAAAGAAATATAAAACAAATCACACATTAGGCATTATATTTTAGTCATAATTTTTTTATATACACTTATATTTTTTTATACATACGTGTTATTTTACAAGATGAAAATATGTTTCCTAATGAATTCTAGTTCTTTTAAAAATTTAAGTGTTCTGACATGACTGAGCTTTAATTTAATTTTTTTTCTATGGAAGCCGTTTAGATATTCACCTGTTCGTTAGACGTTTTTAGATGGGAGCCGTTTAGAAATAAGCAAACAATAGACGGGAGCCGTTTGGGATCCGACGAAATATTTTAGTCATTATATATGGGTACACATTAGATAAGATTGATATTGTATTCACTCATTCTAGTCGTTCTACACATTAGTCATAACTATCGTAATAGTCATACCCTGTATTTAAATATAATTCGTTATTTATAGTGTTTGTTAAATAAATAAATCTATCAATCTATCTATACTAACTATCTACTTTAATAGGAGTCAAATTTGAACAGTATGTCATGGTTAAATAGTCCATAATAATATTAATATTTAATTTAAGTATAATAATCAGCAGCTTTCTACATTCATTTATAAAACTGTAGCGCATACAAATTAATGTTTACAGTTACAGTAAGTACTAAGTACCTGTATAAGAAATTAAGAAGACTGCATGTATATAGGATATTCTATATTCTCATATTAACGAATTGCTTTCAAATAATCGCATTTTTAGTACCTAACGATTTTCGGGACATAATAAACCTATTAAATAAATTCTGGAACACAATCAGTATATGCACTGCATATAATGATATATAACTATAAAAGTATATAACTCCCTTAATTTTGAGTTTGTAAGACAAAGCAACGTAATCGGAAATCACGTTCTCTTATTCAGATATATTTATCAAATAATACAATTACTGCAATATAATAAATAAAAATATAATCTTTAACACGTATAACAATGTATTGTAATTATATAATAATATATGTTTAATTCAATTGTATAGACTATAATTTCTATAACATACAGTCAATTTAAAAACAACAAAAAACTAAGTTTACAAAATGATTATACGTTTAAAAATAGTAATAATTAGTGTTTGCTTCACCAAAAAAAAAAAAAATACAGTAGAGTACAAGTCAATATTCAACTGCCTACCCTGATGCCTGACTACATATGTATTATATGAACATTAAAATATACATATATATGATACAAAATATGAATACGAGTATTATATATAGATTTTAAGTATATGTACCTACCTATATTTTTTAATTATATTATTTAGAATCTGCATCGAATAAATACGTATTGTACTTTTTTTTACTGCCTATAATTCAATACATCACAGTTAGTATTTACGAAGTAATAACAAATGAATATTTTACAAGGCTGTGTAATTAACCTCTTGCAGATGTCACATATATAATAATATAAGTCATCCTTGTATACGTGCATAAATATTATATAATTCTAAACAAAACATCAGTAATAGCTAAATATTAAAAACAATTTCACTATTAGATATAATTATTTTTTGCGAGTGAAAATCTGTTAGTTATATAACTATTTTAAAGCATTTATTTTGATTCTGTTTATGGTTAAGTAAATATAAAAATATAAATGAAATAGCTTGAATATTATCTTATTATTATAAACTTTTAAGCTATATGCTGGTAGAAGAGATTAAATTGTGTACAAAATAAATTAGATACTAGGTATAAAAATGTATGAGATATTATTATAATACAAACATAAAGCCAAAGACCAATTAAAAGTGTACACTGTACATTGTACAGGTAAAAATAATGTATATTTTTACGAGTAATAATGTATAGATATGATAATAATGAGACAAAATAATATAATCTTTATCTATACAAATACTATAGAATATATTGTTTGTGTATAGGTAGTGTATAAATATACTACAATAAGAAAAAAAGGTTAGTACCTATATTAATTAACACAGTACGATTTGAAAATAATTTCAATAGCGATGTGCACGTACTGTTACAATTATATAATAGGTATATAATATTGGTGACAGAAGTAGCGAAGGATAAGATAATTTGGTCTGAACAGCAGAAGATTTATAAAAGGAAGCTGTGGGTTTTTTATTCATAAAATGCAGGGACGTAGGCGGGGGTCATGTGGTCCGGACATGTGCCTCCCCCCGAAATGTCAACAATGAAATTTTTTTAGAATCTGAGCGGAATGAAAAAGCTAGGGTTTTTACAGTGATTCAGTGATGATGTTCATTTTAACCTATATGTATAACTAAGTATAAATGTTGAATGTACCTCATTACCAAATACTGAGGAGTGAGTCACTGTAATGTATGTATTGAATTTGAATTAAATTATAAATAGGGCTTGAATTTTGTGGCTAAACAAAAACAAACCCTTAAAAAAGCATTTTAATTAAGCTAAAAAAAGCAAAAAACCATATTTATTCAATTTAATTCCAAAAAACTAATACATATACATTTTAAATTTTTTACCTATAATCATTTATTTGGTCAAGTTATATTTTAGCTAAAACTCATCCTATTAGTGTTAATATATACCTATTTTTTTTATGTATAGAAAATAACCTTTCCATATCAAGTCATTAACTTAAGTAATTAGTGAATATTTCATGTGAATTAAATTATTGGAATCATACTATATTTCTCGCGTCAATGTTTAATCAGTCATAAACACATTCTCACCGAGTTCTCTTATGTCATTTTTATTTTAAAGTTTTGGCATTTAAATTTTAAATTACATTCTATAGATCACTATATGTTAATTATTGATTGACATATTTTGACATTTACTGATCAATTAAAGTATTTGAAAATATGCTATAGCCTATACGATAATATAGGTACAGATAATTTTCCATTTCCTAGTCGTAAATAAAACTGCAATTACGGTCATTTTGATAAAACTATACAATTTCAGCACAATAACGATAGTTATTTTATCAGTCCTCCGTTTATTACTATTTTTTTTTCTGGTCTTATAATTCTGCCAATAATAATAATATATAGTCGAAACATAATATACATTATTAAATTTTGTTAAATTTTCATGAAAATAATATAAAAAAAACAAAGAAAAGGACCAAATGGGAAAAAAATCCAAAAAAGTTTACTTCATTGAAATCAGAACGATTCAAAACATATTTATGTATTATGTATTTATGTAGGTATATAAGAATTACCTTTCTATCGCACTCCATTAAAAAGTAGCATAATATACAATACATGATGTGTGATCGTGATACATATATTATGGGTGTGATGTTATCTTAAGAACGTCGATTATTTTATTGGAATAAATAAAACAAATTTAAACTTTAGATTTTGACGATCCCCAAATTTGAATGCCGCAAGTAGGTAGTTGCAGGAAGAATCAGTTTTGATAGATAAAATTTGTAGGTATTATTATGAGAGAAAAGTTCTAACGGAATAAATGTGTTAATAAGTTATATGAAGATAATTTTAAAAACATTTTTTTTTAGTTTAAATGTGAATTGTGACTATTGTGAATAAATTTTGATCTTCCTAATTGTCGTATTTGAGTTTATTTGAGAAATAATTTGGGATTATTGTATTATTGAATATTATTAGTGGACTGATGAGTAGTGATGACTGTCTTTGTGCGATGTAAGGTGAAAGCGATGTGTCATGTACATGTTTGGCGATTTATTTTCATTCTCCATTGGTTAAATACAATTTATTAATTTAAGTGAATTTGAAGGTTATACCTACTAATAGTTATTTCGATGTCTGGGTTAGAACTTACATACATAAGTAGTTATCATAAAAAAAATGGCGGTATTGATGAAGTTTGAATGGAATTGTCAGTTGCAATATAGATAAATATTTTATGGTTTGCTTTGCAATAGGGTGAAACTGAGAATACCTACTTCTTTGAGAAACATTTACTTTAATACTTATATAAGACAAGTAGTGGATTATTCATAGTGACATCCTCACAGGCCACACAACGCATTTGAAAAATATGACGTGATAAGAAAGAGTTAAGAATTAAGTATATATGTATGGAAAAGAGCCACATTTTTTAGAGATGTCCTTTTTTAACCAAACGTGATGTGACTGTATAGACATTATAATTATTATAAATGACTATATTAATATAATGTATTTAGTCATGTATACTCTTTAACAGTTTAACCCTTACAGTCTTAAATTATAAAATCAATCTGCATTTTTTTTTCTAGTTTACTATACCAAGGTAAAGATACCTAATATTTATTATTATACCTAGGTACTGCATATTTTATACTGTAGATGGTATGTAAGGTATACTTTTCACTTGGATAGATATGGAACATTAGGAAGTATAGTTAAATTATGTATATGAATATAACCAATATCCAAATATCGTATTTGGTACCTATTTACTATTTGAAGACATTATATTAATTATATTTGTATTTTTGTTAAATAATTTTATTTTATTATTTATGATTAATTATAGGTGAATACATATTATATTCATGAATCATAGGTATATTATTATTGTGCTTCAGCATTTACTAACTGTCAACTGGCGCAGTACTTTATCTTTAAACTACCAATTGAATATTTATTATTATTAAAATATAATAATAAAATTATGAAATAATTATGAAATCCACGTTGTAAGACAACGATACGTTGAAAATTGTCAGCGCCTCGCGGCTCGCACAGTAATCTTCTATGACACCCTCCGGGATATTTCACGTTACCGGGAATGTTCGCACTGCAGACCGGCGATCGCAATTTTTTTTTTTATCTCCAGTCCTGCGGCGTCACGACCGGTGACGGTGCACAGTGCACACCCGCCTAGACACCGGTCCCGCCCAGACGCCAGATTACGCAGCGAAGTCCTCACACTCGGTAGTCAGTAAACAGTTGTGTTCATACAGTCACACAGATCGCAGTTGTCCTCTCGCCGTCCAAGAAGACACACCTCCAACGTCAGTTTTTTGCCTTCGTCTTTGGAATTACTAAACAGGTAAAATCGATTATGTATTTACATCACATTCATGAATTTATTTAAACACTCAGTGTATTAGTCCGCTACATACGTATTCTACCCCCGAGACTATTAATTTTTTTTTTCAAATTGCTCATTATCAAAACTTTAAGCTTTCATTTGTGGATGATTCTTTTTCCAGCTCGATTTTAATAAAAATAAATGTTTTTCAAATGAAAAAAAAAATTATCATTAAAAATAAGATTTCATGAATCTAGAAAAAAGGCACCAAAGCTTTGTTCAAATTTTAATCTATTACAATATTATACGATTTATAGAAGGCAATAAGGCATATCTTATACATATCTACAAACAATAGGTATCATATAATGAGTTCATCTATGGTTTCAATCAAACCATTTAAACATTATTTAGTTGGATTTGGAAGTATTTATTTTTATACTATTTATTATTGTCTACATTGACCCGTTATATTATTAAAATTTTGCCTGATTAGAAAAATAACACTAATTGGCCACTTGGTAATATTATTTTTAAAACGTCTGTGTTGCTTCACATTAATCTTATTTTCATGCTGAATTACTTAAAATAATGTCATAAGGTAAATGTTTAAAACATTTTAGTAGGTATACTCTTAATAGTTATTAAATAACTCATAACTATATAGATTTAAAACATTGTTAACATTTCTTTCATGAGTAAAAGATAAATTTTACCAGTTAAATAGTATCTTATATTTTTTAACTATTGATTAATTTATTATAGTATATATATATTGCAACACTGCAGTACTGACGTTTAAGTCTTTCTAGAGATTGTTGTTTCTAATTTGTGTTATTTTATGTCCACACGGATCAATCACAATACGTTTTTAACTTATAATAAACATCTCGATTTCGACTTCCTCGTAAAGTTGTTTACACGATACGGAGTGTTCAAATTACACGTCTTTGTTTTTAGTTCTCCGACCATATGGTGAAAGAGGTGTTGTTTGTATCGTGTCGAGTGCTTCGTGCACAACAATCTGTTGTATAAACATCTGTCAGACGACTGGACAACGGGCGTACTTATAACCCGTATTCAGGACACTGCATAACATAGACTTACTATCACACTCTTATTTATATTGTGACGTTAATTTAAGCTCTGAATTAGTTTTACTCTGAAAATCTGAATGATCGAACCGATAATTGTCCATTGACTATATTTGAATATACCTAAATCTCAAAGTTGTTCGATTTTGTTATTGATATAGAACTATTAGAACTTATAAATCTCTAAAAGTTTTAAATACTTTTATGTTTTAAGATAAATGGAGACACATTTTAATGGGTTTCTTTGATTTACAAAAAAAATATATCAATACCTAGTTCAACAAATATTTTGTCTATAAGGTCTTTATTATAACGGCGTGCAAATTGAATATTATATATTATTGCATTTATATTATATATTCTATAGTTTACAGTGTAGACTGCGATGTAAATGTATAACGGTCAACTTCCTACATTATAATATGCGAGTACCTACACCTACAATTTAGACTACATATTACTCATGTCCTTGGACGTCTTTTGGGTCGATAACACCTGAATTTATTCTTATAATTTATAAGATATACGTAAATGCAGCACGTACGGGCATCGTCGATGTATACATATATTTATATATTACGTGCGTACACTTGATAAGAACGTCTTCACAATACTAATAAGTTATAACCATAACTTAACGATTATTATTTATTATTGTATGAAAATATTGATGAAATCATCGAATTATTGTTTTTTAAACACTCGTTTTTTTTTGTGAATATTATTGTTTGTCATTTTTAGAGAAATTTGTGTTTGGCAAACATTTCTAATTCGTGATTATTGAAACAATTTGCAAAAAATCAATTAGTATCGCCTTAAAATGAATTATTAATATATGAATCATCGCGTGTCGCGTGACGATAGGTTACGGATTAATGATTATTACTAAGAAAGTCCACGACTCATTGTTATTTTATGTTGTCATTAAACAACGATAAAAACGTCGTATCGAACTTAAATTTATTAAACTTAAATTTTTAGTTTTTTTTTTACATTGAAGCTAAGCAATATTATATTAATAATCCAGTCTACCTATATACATTATCTTCTGACATTCCTTAAGTGTTTGTATAACTGTTAGTGTTTAAAAAACATATATCTAATCCTCAATTAGAAATTTTTTAACTGAACTAAATATTATGCAGACTATTGTGACTTATTATTACACGACGCCATACCCGTGAGCCAGAATGTGTTAAAAAAAATTTACTCTCAGAAGCTTAAACTTAACTTTTTAGTTTCATTAGTTTGATTATTAGAATGAAAAAATTTTTAGTAAATTTATGGATAATACATTTTTTTGTGTGTATTTATATTTTTTTGATATATTTTTTGGTTTTTTCTTAGAAAGTTATTACTGTTATAACTTATAAGTATTTTAAATATTGCGATTTAAAAATGATATAACACACTTTACAATTTATTAAAATACCTATCATAAAAACCGATGTACCAATAAAAAAAAGTGTTGTCACCTTTAAGTTTGATAATAAGTCACTAATCATATTAATGTAATTAAAAATTTAAAACTAAAGATATTATATATGAACTACTGAATGTAAATTTACTTTGTACGAAGTAGGAAGACTGACACGAAAAATGTGAACGTGATGATGCTCTCTTAATGATCTGTTGATTCGTTAGAATAATACTTTTAGAAGTACCTTTTTAAGTATGTTTTGACGAATGAATACTTATAAATTTTAAAAATGATCTTAAAAAAGTGTGTACACAAATAATGAAGTCTGATAAATTGTTTCATTTTTTTTTTTTTTTATAAAATTTGAGGTTTTTCCTTTATGCTTTAAGTATAAGTTGTGAGAGATGTTATAGAATATGAATATTATTAATTTGCTATTATAGTATTTACATTTCACAGAAGCTTATTATTTATAACATTTTTGTAATTAGAAGTAGGTAAATAGAAATATACTTTGTAGTCATTCTTTTTATAAGTTATTCGAAGAAGGGCCCAGCTAAACCCGCAAACATTCGCCATATTTAAGCCTTCCAGTCAATTACCCTAAGACTTATCACTGGTGCTCCATCATGGTATATAACAAATTCAGCCCTTCATAATGACCTAAAAATATAAACAGTAAACGAGCTTGCAAAAAGCCACTACAAAAGTTTCTATTCAAAATTAACAAACCACATAAACCCCTTCATTCGAAATATGTTCTCTCTTACATTACCGCAAATTCACCGATTAAAAAGAAACTGATCTAGAGATCTCCTAAGATAGAAGTATTTAAATAAAAAAAAAAAAATTTTGAGGTTCTGTCAATGAACGGTCTCCTCTTCACATTATTCATGTTTGTAAATTTTCTATGTTATCCTTATTCCTTATTGTTTTTATTTTGTAAACAGATTGAATATATTAAAAAAAAAAAAATTATTCGAAGATGTTATCAAATTTGTGCTAATTCAATATGCTAAACATATTAACGTCAATGTCAATAATATCATATTACATAATAAGGTTACAACAATAGGTTAATATCTTATCAATAAAATAAACAAAATTATTATACACAAAAACAATGGGTAAGATTTGTGGCACATTTTAATTATCGATAAAATATTAAAATGTACACATTTAATATACAAGCGGTAGTAGGAATTATTAATATAAAAGTCTTATATTTGCTATAAAATGTACAAGTAAAACCTATAACCTAGTGTTCACTTTGTCAAAAATTAGTTTACTTACTTTGATTTAATTTTAGAAAAATATTTAATGGTATAATTGCTCTTAGAATTAAATAAAAATGTGTGGTTATTTAATCTAAATAGTAAATTCTTCATCGTTCCATGTTCTTGTATTGTTAATTAATTTTTCCAACTAATTTTATAATTTAAAATCTAAATTAATAGTTTCAGTTTACATGGAACTTTTGTTAAAGTAATTTAAATTTCAACATAATAATTATAATACCTAGTATGCTATTACAATACTATTAGATATATTCAGTATATATTACAAGTTAAAATGTTCATGGTTGCATATAGACCTTGTGTTTATGAAATACACACTAGGGTGCTATTTTGTAATAAATTGTAAACGTAAACATAATAATACGCATATACATCTTTATTATGGTAATACAATAGCAAAGTTTGTTTAAATATGTTAATCGATATGGGATATTTTCTTAAAAGAATTTATAGGTATATATCTTAAGATATATTGAAATTAAATATGTTTCAATACAATTTCAATAATTATTAAAATCTTATCAGATCTTAATGAATTGAAACAAAAATTGAAATCATAATTGTCCATATACTTTTACATCATCAATGCTTCAATAACTACTGTCATGATTTAACTTCTTGCTAGTGTAATTATTTTTGATTTCGTTTGTTTTGTGTTTATTGTTTTTAAACTGTATATTATTACATAGGTATTACAGTTAATACAATCGAGGAAAACTATGTATTAGTCATGTGGTCAATACAATTTGTATATCTATATAAATAATATATAGAATTAAACGACACGAAATGGGGGAATATGTGTTTAATTCGAGGTCGGGCGTACCGTTGTATATCAGCTAGACGATGACATCATCCGGTGAGTTCAATTGTGTGACGTCATCACATACCAGTGTATTATTTTCCTTTTTGTGGCTCGTGCCTCTTCTATAAATGCGTTTTGCATTTTGTGTTGCTTACTTATACTGTTAACTTTTTTTTATATTCATAATTTTTAAACGTGCATATATTTTAATTGGATAATAGTTAAAACATAAAAGTAAGCAACTAATGCATTTTTATATAATATACACATTAGCTTCTATTTATATACATATACATATTTATGTTACATATAATATAATAATTATAATTTTTATTATTATTATAGTTTTATAGATTATTATAATATGATTGGTGATAACTTATAATACTTAATAGAAATTATAAGTAATACATCTTACTAATACCTATATATTTACTATATTTAATGTATATTAGGTAGATATAATTTTAACATAATCATTATTATAATTTACTGCCATGATTAAAATAAAAATTAATTAAATGCTTTATTTGTAATATTGGAATTTTGAATTGATACGTTAAGAAAAAATTGTATTAACACATTTCTTAGTGAGTTGTGGTAAACGAAAAATAAGTCTGAAAAGTTCCCAATTACTTTTTTTTTTTAATTTATGAATTCTTATAATTCAAGTTTAGAGTATAAATATGTTATGTTATTATGGAATAAAATATAAAATTATAAAAATATTATAATACTATGATAATGAAATGTTATATATATAATGCGCTGAACCTTAACCCCCCCCCCGGGGTGGCCTTGGGCACATACTTAAGCTCGCAGTTGGCGTTTTTGTTCTATAACTTAAACACTATATTATATTTAAAAAAAAATATATTATATAGACTTTTTACTGCATATAAGTATAATATGATACAATACATCGATAAGATTAACGTCTATTTTAGATTTTTACTGGAAAAATATGTTTATTTAATATTTATTGTACAATATGTTTATTTTATAAGATCACTGTTTATACTTTATATGATTAAACAATTGATTCAAAAACGTCGATTAGCTTCTTTTTAAGTTTAAAAAATTATCTTGGAATCAGTAGTATAAGAAAACACTGCCGAAAAATAGTTACATTTTTTGCCAGTCGATTTATTTTTATTTACTGTGTTGATAAAAGATATTTATTGTTAATTGTAATCCTTATATTTTATCTGTGATTGACATCTACTTAATGGAATCAAAATAAAAATAAAAAACATTATGTAGTTGTAAAGTGGAAACCCAAAAAGTCTTATGATATTTTAGTTTATCTAATGATAAAATATAGAAAGGTCATGAATGGTTAGGGATTGGTTTTTACTTTTTATCGTATTATTTTTGTATGGATTAAAATTCTATATTCGTTATTATTAAATGTTCCAGGAAGTATAGCCACTATTTAAAATATTTCATATCACATAATACATAATAAACAGATTATGTTTCAGAAAAAAATGAAATGACTAGAATTTATTTCGTTATAATATATTTCATAAATGTTAATCGATATTTTATTAACATTCTCGACTATTTCTATATTAGTACCTATATGTATTAATTGTTATGATATTTTATTTTATGTATATAATATTATTATGATACTATTAGAAAGCTTAAGTATTGTTAGTGATTTTATCTTAAACTTCTTGATTTATTAAATCTTAATTTCTGATCGAATTATTTGATTTAAAGTGTATATTTTTAATATTTTTTTTATATGGATAAATCATTCAGTGTGACTGTGTCGCATTCATGGCTGTTGGACCTCTTTAATAGGAACGTTGTGTTAAAAATATTTTTCTTCAGATTTTAATATTTTACCCAAAATTAATCACTATTAGAGTTTGATTATAACTGTTTAAAAATATTTTTTTTGATTGATGAATTTAAACATAAAAAATACTTTATTTAATGAACATGGACGCTGTTTTTTATAATTTTTTTTTTTTTTTTTTAATAAGGATGTCATTCGTTTAAGCTGTAACCTTGTGGCTATCACTTACTAAAATGTTTTTGGAACATAAACTCGTTTATATGCACAGATAGATATAAATAATAAACTTATTGATACCTAATTTATATAATATGTATTATGACGTATGTGTAAAAGAGTAAGACATATCAGTATAATAATCATATGATTCACATCGATATTCAGTATATCACTAGGGAACTAATTTAAAAAAATGAATCACTCATTAATCATTAGTTATTAAATTGGTGTATGAAACATACTGTAGAATAATTTATTAAATTCCTGTATTTGCTAACAACTTTTTACTGAGTAACAATAGTACTTAACAATTAATGTTGAAGTCATAAGTTAATTTGTACTTTTTATTTTTTATTATTTTCATGGTTATAACTTATAAGTTATAATTAAAATTTGATGTAGTTATTTAGTTTTAAATTGATAATAATATAAAATAAATCTCTACATTAACTAATTTTTTTCTGATATGCCATAAATTAATGATTCTCAACAATAATAAAAAAGAGAAGTATTCAGTAATATATTATATTTAATAACATTTTAATTATCATGTTTTTGTTTGTAAATAAGAAGTTCTAAGTTTAAATTAATATATTTAAATTATTTAAATTCTATTTTTTAATTTGAATTTAATTACCTACCTATTATATTTTACGTTTGGTGTTTTTTCTGTAAAAATGTGTTTTAAAGAATATTCTACACTTCATGAATTGTGTATTTCTGTACATACCTATACATTTTTAAACTTATCATATACAATTCTTTAATAGTTAAATCATACAAATATGTAGAGGATAGTTTTTATAAGACTCGTCAATAGGTACGCATAATATAAAATACTGACATGTTTAGTAAGTAGTTTTGATGCATAACAAGGATTTTTACCTTTTAAGGTCTCGGGTTTCATACAGTGGTACCTCTATATAGAAACACGTATGTATTTACAGTGTTCATTATTTCTATTCCGTATATTTTTAATACCATAAGCCCATAACTATAACACATAAACGTTAATGTAAATGTTCACTGTATTACATTTTATTGATACATACTATATTTGCACGGTTTCAAAAGTAAAAAAAAAATATTTTAATTATTTCCTTTAATATTTAACACGTTCATCTTGTTTGCTTGATCGATACACTGTAAATATGTCGGATGAAACAAGTACACAATTTTTATTGTTTGAAAAATACATATTTCTTTTGCTTTACATGACAATAGTTTATTAGCGAATACTGTATAGTAAACAATAATAAATAGCTGTGTCCTACATGTTTCTCTTTTCTTTATTATTTTGAAGTAGGTGAAACATTTTTTTAATACATAGATCATCATACTACTTAGTATTAAAAATACATATATATATACATATGTATAATGTTAATTTATGTTTTCATCTGGTTTTCGAAAATGTATCTTATTAGTATTAATAAATGTATAATATCTGTTTTGGTATACTCGAGAAGAGTATAATATATAGTACATATTTGGATGTATCATATATACCATCAAATGGATGGGTAGCCATGGAGATAAATGTACGGTTACATGGCTCATCTACATAATCATTGTCTTCAAAAATAATACATAATAAAAAAAAAGTATAGCGTCGCGAAAACGGTTAACAGAGAAAGAAAGATCATGGAGCTAATACTGGTTTCAAGACCTATTTACCGTACAAGGAAATGATTTTTAATACACACAGTATTACTTCAATGACGAACTGTTTCATCTTTCTAATATAAACTGCATACATTGAAAACTGCAAATGGTGTTATGTTAAAGAAAACATTTCATGGCTGTTAAAGTAATAGGTACTATGTTTCTGATATTTTAAATTAAACTATTTATTATACCCATATAGGTAACTAAAAATCATACTCATCAATAAAATGCGAGGATTAGTCTTTGCCTTTTAAACAGCTTAATTAAGTTAATTTTATGTTGTTTATAGTGTCTTCAAATTTAATAATATTTTATTTTTTTTATTACCTTTATAGTTTTAAAATTATGTTGAAAAGAAGTATAATTACTATATAATAAACTCGTGTCTCGTATACGTTTTCGGGTGAATGACCCAATTTTAATACAGATGCATCGATCCATATCAACAATTAACTAGTTATGATTTAAAATTTTTGTGATGAGAAGTTCTAAATGGCTGATCGTCAATTACCACTTCACCTAAATGATTAAGTGTTTTTAATTCTAAAATATTATGTTCTTATATATTATGCCTTATATAACAACTATAATATATTTTCATACGTATGACTGATGTGAGACTGAAGGAAGTTCACTATTTTATACTGACTATAATGTCTTATACAAGGGTGAAATATTATAGCATGTTATACCCGTATACATATAAAGTTGAACCTACTAATGTAATTTATAGATAATATTTTACATATTATTATATTATATACAATTTTTAATTATAATTATATATTATTCTATATGAGCTATCATGATATACTTAAACTTAAGTACATAAAAATAGGTATAATAAAATACAATCTAATACCTGAAATTGTAATAATATACCCAGAAAATTCTATAACCTTTATTTAATAATATTAAATATTATTTAGTTAATTTAAAAAAATATTTATCAAAATAGGTAATCACAAAATGATTTGTAAAGCTCACCCTGTTAGTACTTTTTTACTCCGGGAAATTGCCAAATGGCCACGTGAATAAACATTTTAAAGGGCATATAATTATATTCTACCCCTCTATATGGTTGTATGCTCAGATAGAAGCAATCTGTAGGGTCTCCGAATTACCAGTGGTTTCCAAGTCTGGGTCGACTCTGTCTGACATACCCTGATTCAACATTATTTTATTTAATAATTTGACTCTAGCAAAATATATAAAAGTTTATTACTAGGACCCTATAGTGTTCATATTAACAAGATTTAAAAAACTATATTATCGTATGATAATATGATATTGTAATCTCAATAATGTTATAATAAAAAAAGAAACGAGTTTATTTTAAAATGTACTTATTAGAAGGTATTTTTATTTCATCATAGGAATTATTTTCTAATATATATATTATGTTATTTTCTTTATTATAAATTATGTAAAAAACTAAATATTTTTAGTATAAAGCCAAAAACTTTACGATTTTATTTTGAATGGAAACGAATTTAAAATTGATATTGATGTCAAGTAGTATAAAACACGTTTTTGCACTTTAAAAATATATTATCATTGTGTAGAACGTTGAATGAAAACGCTTTATAAATTATAATATTATATTTTTAGAAATAAATCACATGCAGACATGTAGTATTTAAATGTGTAACCATTGTATAGCTAGGGTTATAGGGTTATGGTACAGTGTACATTGTTCCTACCAGTTTGATACCCCCTGCGTGATCAATAATGTCTCAGCATCCCCCAAATGTTTAATGCATTATTTTCTGACAACTGTGTATACAAAAAAATAAATCTAAACACGTTGGTAGATTCTATTTCCGTTTTAATAATACATTAATATATTTACTATAATAACTGTACAATAATTATTCATCGTAGACATTTTATTAAAAGTGTTACTTTGTTAAAATATTATATTATATGTATGATTTTTATGGAATAGAATTTAACTGGAATAAGTTTTAATACTTTTTGTACTGGATTTAATTTGAATGAATACTCAATTCCCAAGGGATATGACTGTATGAGTCATTGTATGAATCACCCCTTTTGAAAAAAAAATTAAATACATTAATTTTATTATTAACAGATTACAGGGTAGGTTTATTAACACCAAATAATAATACTTCTATTGATTTAATACTATTTTTTTTTTTTTTGTTTAGTTGAAATTATGAGTTCTCCGTCGTTAAAAGATCTGCCTAAGGTTGCATTTGACCTTAAAAATCAACTTGAAGGGTTCAATCCTGACAATATGAAAAAGGCCGATACTAATGAAAAAATTATTCTTCCTACTGCTGAAGGTAAATACTAATTTTATAATTCATGTTAAATGCAATTTCTTAATGGTTTTTTTTTTTTACATATTATACTGATCGTTTGAAATGCTTATTCGGTTATTTAGTATGCCGTATGCGTAAGAATGCTGAGTTGTATACAAATAATTAATATATTAAAGCTTTTTCATTTCTAAATTTCTGAAAAATTAATTTTCTTTCTTAAATTACTTTCTAAACAATTGTTAGCATATTATGTTAGATTTCCTGACATTGTAGTCTATATATTTCAATTGTTGAATTTGTTTGAGTTTATTAAGCACACATTTATCTTAAGATAGTTGTATTTATAAAATATTAGTATTAGGTACTTAGTACATTTAAAATTCGTCAATGTATAATGTTTTTAAAGCATGTTATATATAGCCATATAGGTAGATATATTAAATTGAAACCTAAGCTTAAAGTCGTGTGGCGTGTGCAGGTATCATTAAATGAATAGCAGGTTATGTAAATAATGTAGCTAATGCCAGAAATCTATCCACTAAAATTATTAAACCCTTCCTCAAAAAGTTTAATTATAAAATCACTATTGAAAACGTTAAAAAAAAAATCTAATTAAGTCAATTTTTTAAACAAAAATTAGGGTTTTGAGCTCGTCTAACTTCTTTAGTATCTATTTCCGAAGCCATTTTTGATATCTGTTGATTTTAATAATAATCTTGTAAATCTCTATGACGTACCCATGTATTTTAAAACTACCAAAATAAAATTTTATATCAAACAATAAAATAAAATTATTCTGAACAAAATTTTGGTTCAATAATATTGAGTTTTATGAGAAAAATAACCTTTTGGATAAATATGGACCATTGGACCCCCGTATTTAATCTTCTGGAATCCCATAGTTCATATTATGCAGTAGCATATTCTTTGCACACGCCAATGCGTAAGGTATTTGTTATGAAAATAAATTGTTATTCGAAATGGCTTTATAAGTTTGAATAGTTTGCAGTGTTTGCACGACATAAAGATGTTGCTTATGTGTGTAAACTGTAAATCTTATTGTTACGTGAAATTTTCGCGCTTATGCTAGTATTTGTCAATAAGTAGGTATCTTAAATTGCTTGCTTTTGCTTTTTTTCTTGGATTATAAAAAAGACGTGAAACGTGAACGCCAACACAATGATCTCATTCATGGCGTCAATAACTTTAGCGCAGACAAGCTAAAAAGAACAGATACTCTGGAAAAAGTAATTTTGCCAAATGCTCAAGGTAAGTTTGCTCATGCTATAATTTATTTTTGTGTTGAACGAACTTTTTTTAAAAAAAATGCATGCATATAAGTATATATAACACTTTAAACACAATTGCTGTTTTTGTTTTTATGATGGAACATTAAAAAACATATGATGTATCTATTTGGTTTATAACAACATATAATATTTAATGATATAGTGTAATATAATTTATAATACACATAAATTGAATGGTTAAATAAATATATTATATGATTTTTTTTATTCGTAGACGTAGCTGCAGAAAAAAGCCAAAAAGCTTTTACAGAAGCACTTATTGAAGGAGTTGGAGGGTTTGATACTAACAAATTGAAACACACCGAGACACAAGAAAAAAATCCACTCCCTGATAAGGCTGGTTAGTATTAATTAATTTAATATATTAATTCCCATAAATACAATTTGAATTATTTTTGTATTTATAGTTATTAAGAATAAAAAGTATTTGTTTATTTATATTTTAGTGATTGAAGCCGAAAAAGGACAACAACAATTAATCGCTGGTATTGAAAACTTTGACCCCGCTAAGTTGAAACCCACAGTAACTGAAGAAAAAAACCCACTGCCCACTAAAGAAGGTATTGTAAGGGATTTCCACAATCGGTCATTCGTTGTCAGAATTTTAAATTAAAAATTAAAGAATAAATTAAATATTCTAAACATGATTATAATATAAAAATACACTGTACAGGCAAAACTTGGAGGCAGTTTAAAAGGGAAAGAATATAATAAAAAAAGTTATTAGTCGACAATGTCGTCGTGATGGACGCACGCCGATAACGATACATCAATCTATTTTTTTTTTCAATTATTATTATCGAAACGACCGTCTGGGTCTTTATCGAAGTCTTTTCGCTTGGGAGGGGTAGAGACGTATAATGCATCAATCTATAAATAAAATAATGATAAAAAATTATATAATAATAAATGGTTATCCTCGTAGTCCGTCAGACTCAGACACACGACGATAACGCAACCAGACAATATGTAAATTAAATTATAATTATAATAAATATTACAAAATAAAATAAATAATATTTAAAATAGTAAAATCACTACAGTTCGGCCAATCCTGACATTAATATTATTTGTCTCGAACAAGGTTTGTAGTATAATTAATGAGAAATGAGAATGTATTTTTATAACATAAACAGTTGATTATAAAATTTAATAATAATATAATTTAAAACAAATAGACAAATATGAAACGGAGAAAGAAAACGTGTTATTTCATATTTGCGTAACACTTATGACGTATGTATAAAATAAATAAACTAGACAAAACATATTATAGGTATAAGGTATATTAGACCCTAATTCACATTTTCATTGTGTCGGGGCCAACCATACTTTCAAATGCCTTTCTATATCGCTAACAAAGTAACAATGTATCTGTCGTGGTCCAAAACTTTTCGTAATACATATACGCACAGATTAAATTTAAAATTATTTGACTAAGTGGCTAACGATGGAAGTTGGCGACGCCATTTACCTACTGTCCGTAACCAATCTTGAGCTTGTGCTTCTGTAGTTAGACCATAAAAAACTGGTGTGGACTTATTCAAGTCCGGAGTAATCTTTATGTCGTTTGATGACTTATTAGTTTGTTGTAACTTTAACAAATCCATCAACATAATGTTTTACGACATAAAAGTTAAGTATTTGATACTATTACATCCTCATTCGGCATGTTGACATGTCTTTCCTGTACATTATTTGATTCATTCTTATGTCTTAACCGTTGTCAGCCTCATTTCCTTCATTGTTTAATTCAAGTTACCACGAGATCGAGTAACAACTCCGCCATTAGCATTCGTTTATTTTGACATACTGGTTAACTTTCACTTTCAAGTAGCTAATAAAAAAAATTAAATAAAGAAAAAAAAATTGTGCTACAACATTTATATTAATCTCACTTCTGAAAACTGTAGGGGATGGTCACAATCGTGATTCCTTGTCAGAAGGTTAAATTAAAAATAAAAGAACTAATTAAATATTTTAAACATAAGTTTAAGATTTAATAATACGCCGTACGTGCCGAACTTGGCGGGTGGCCTAAAAGGGAAAGAATATAATAAAAAGTCATTGGTCGGCGTTTTCGTGGTGATCGACGCACGCCGATAACGCAACCAGACAATATGTAAATTTAAATATAATAATAATATATAAAATAGTAAAATCACTACAGTATCTAACTTAAATAATATGTATTTACAGCTAGTAGATTACATTACTACTTATATTTATTATTTACTATATAAGTAGTAAGAGTTAAGAGTGAATAAAGAATGGCTAAGGTAATATTAATTGGATTTTATGTATTTTTTTTTCTAGTTATTGCTGAAGAAAAAAAAGCCTAAGTATATCATTCTTAATGGTTCCTCAATGGGATGGATAAACTATTATATTAATTATACTCTTATATTTGTATCACCTTTTGAGTTGGAAAAAAATTGTATGGAAATGTAAACATTTTAAACATTATGCATATGCTATAGATGGTTATTTATAAATAAGAATCTCTAAACCAATTCTGTCTTGATATATTAACTTATAAGTTAAATATATAATATATGTATTAAGTATTTATTTTGCATTTTTTAACATTCAATTTATGTGTATTTTTTTACTCTTTTAAACCTTTTTTTATATAACCCAATACATAGCTATGCTATTTTATAACACCAATATTTTGAAATATAGTACTTAAATATCAAAAAATAAAACATATATGTATTTTTTTTTTATATTTATATATAGTATTGGCTTTCAATAAATTATTGTATTATTAATCAATTAAAAACAAAAAATGATATAATCAGTAATATATTTTAGAAAAAAATTATTTTAAATCGTGAACATTTCTAAACCAAAAATACCTAATAATAAAGTGAATATCAGGTGATAACGAACAATTTTTTGAGGACAAAATACCAAACTAGCAAGATTTATGATATATTATGTTATTCTTGTACAACACAATGATAATATATAATAATGTGGATATTTGTGTTGGTATATATCTCGTTATACTTTTATTCTTTTTTTTTTTTTTTTAAATAGTATTTACAATCTGTATTCAATGCTACAATTAGCAAAATTTGATGAAAATATATACAAGGCGTGATGACATGATAGAAGGAGGCATCCAAGACACTACTTAAAATAAATTTATGCTAGTTGAGAAAGTCACGAGACCAGAAACGTTTAAGACGTCGAAGGGGATTGTCGGGAATAGTGATAGAGGACAAATTGGAAATTAATGGGTTAGATTAACTTTAAGTGAATGAGTGAAAGTTTGAATAGTATATATGAGCAAATCTGGAGTTGGTAGAGTGCAGATGTTGAGGGGTCGTTGTGTAAGTTATGTTTGCTAATAACCAAGAAGATTTTAATTTTTATTATTAGCCATAAATGTATTAACTGGAATGATTGAAAAATGTCAATATTTGATATTTTGTTGGTGCCCCAAAGTTGGATACCATAAGTCAAGGCTAATATTTTTTTGTATATGAGTAGTTTATTTTTGAGAGATGTTTAATCTAAGGAGATACCTGAATTCTTATACCTAGTTTAAAGTTTAAGGATTTTCTTTTGATTTTTGTATGTGTTGCCAAGTTAATATTTTGTTGAGATGAACACCTATGTATTTAACTCAGTCTTTCTTGGGAATAATTTTTTCATTTTAGAACACTGGAAGACTGTCTTTGAGGCGGAGAGTAATGGTAATGTGGGTTTATTTTTTGTCATTTATCATTATTATTTATCACAATTCTGGAGTTTTAGTAAATGATCTTGAAGATTTGTTGTGTTTTTTTTAATTTCCTTAGCAATACAATCATTCCAGAATATAATGTATTATTACGTCTTAGTGTGATATCTTAGTAAACTTTCGTAATGTCAAGTTTAAAGGGAGCAAAAAAAGTCTGAAACATTATTTGTGAGGCAATCGGCATCCTGATTTGCTAAACTATTTCATAGAATACTAGAGTCTACAGGAGTGACCCACTTTAAGTATAATTTACTAGGTGGGTATAGTGGGTAATAGTACTAAAAATAGGTACGAGTGTCGGAGTATACGACAATAATATGTCTTATTGGACATCGGTCATTCTGCACCTTAACAGTTCTAAATGTTGTAATTGTTTTAAACCTACATTTCTTCGTTCTGAATAATAATTAAATTATTAATTATTCATCAACATATTATAATAATGCACTGTACATAACAGTAAAAACTTAAATTACTTAGTAACAACAAAGTAAAACAACCATTTATTTTGTATTTTGTACATCATACTAATATAGGTATCATTACCTATATATTATACTTATCCTTATATTTTCAAAACAAAACTATGGGTTATTTATCAAAAAAAAATAGCAGGAAAGATATGACGATCGGTAAAACATCGTCGTGTGGTCTTACCGATTACTGGAACCAAAAAAGAGAAGATTTTAACGATATCTACTTTAATCATAATAATTCCTCACCAGCTGATGCATCGAATTTTCGTGTGACAATCATATTTGACGAAGGATCTTTCGGATCTGTCGCATTGACTACTCACAAGTCACAATAATATAACCGGTACTGTTCATCGCTACAAAAGTAATATTGACAAAAATTAAATCGTTAAAGGTCATAATGTAAGTATTGTTAGTTTAGATACCGAGTTTAACTATTTGCTTAACCTAAATTTCTTCTGTATATATATACAACGAAATATCCATAGCTACCTGATGTATACATATTATTTAAATTGTATTATAATAATTATTTTAGGATAAATATAAATAAAAGACTAGTAATAATTTGAAGTGATTTAAATAGAATTCTTTACGGGTATTCATCAGTAAATTTATATAGTTCATTATTAACATTTTAATTTTAATAATATTTTTTGCATTTTAAACCTTTCAGGACAATTATAGAGCATTTTGACATCTTGTCTTTAAAGTACTTAAACTGCTAACCTATAAGTACTTAATCTCTTATAAATCTCTTAGCTTATCTCGGTACTCTTTAATTTTACTATTTGATTATGATAGATCTATATATAATAGAATATTTTGTATCGTACTCACGGCTATAAATATTATCTACAGCCGTGATCGTACTATAACACCATTGCAAAAGGGGCTAATATTTTTTAAATAATAATGTGACATATTTAATAATTGTTAACGATCGTTTATGTACAAAACCATAACATGATTGTATTGTATAATGTACATACATATATATTATATCATCATCGATAATCTTTAACTTTTAAATGTATCTGAACGTCAGAACGTACCAGGCATACTATAATTTTAAATAGGTATACACGAAGAACAGTTAGGCAAAAGTAGAGATTTTCAAAAAGAAGCTGTACCTACAGAGTTATTTTCAGGACTATGTATATTCTACTATCTACTCATCTATATAATATAATGGTGCCTGTATTTAGCCATAGACAATGTGTGGACACATTTAGTATTTAGTGATATATATCTATAGAATAACAGGGTAGATAATAGGTACCTATGTTAAAAAACAACATATTGCGATCTGCTATGTCGCTGTGGTGTATGAATATATATTATATAGGTGCCTACAGTGAAATATCATGTTTGTGTTAGGTGCAGATAATGCTTAACGAGAAACGGATTTTGGAATCAATCAATTTTCCGTTTGTCATTCGTCTCGTGTATCAAGGCCACAGTTTTATTTACTTCGTCATATGCCGTTTGTGTGAGGTGGTAATATTCACACTCACATAAAACGGAACGGATTGATGGACGAGCAGTGAGCGGTTTTACTTTTCGAAAGTTGGCTGTTGAATACCTCAATACTTGCACAAGTTGAACTTAGTGCATCGTGATATCAAGCCCCGAAATATACTAATCGATATCAACGGACATGCTCAACTCGCAGACTTTGGGTTTTGTAAACACTTAAAGAGTCGTACGTTCACGTTTTGTGGCACTGCCGAATACTTGGCGCCGGAAATTATACTCAGACGAGGTAAGGCGTATAATGACGTATTAAAGTATATTATGCACGAATCACGATCTACACGTGGTGTGCTGTATAATTAGTGTATATGTACGTGTATTTTAAGACCACGGTTATTATCTCTGTTATATACATATAATATAGATATAACAACCGTGCTATAGGACAGAGAGTAGTCAGAGACGTATCTACAAAGATACAAAACCTTAACGTAGATGTCATATCTCCAAAGATTTTTTTGTTAATAAGTCCTGTAGAAATGTATAAAAATAAACTATATAAAAAAAATTTAAGCGGTTACATCCAAAAACTGTACACTTATGATTTAAACTCAAAACAAATTGACAGAGAAAACCTATTTCTTTATTAGTTCATTGTTTGGAAATAATACAAAATACTTATACCACACTATTTGAAATCTATAGATGTATTATGAGCGTTAAAAACTTTCACTGATTTTACTAAAACCTTGGTTTTAAATTGTAATACTCTTATACTATCCAGATTGAAAAAATGATTTTTATAAATTGCAGAGGTTTAACTGCTATACAGTCCAAACTGTTTCCTTTCTAACTGTACGATAGGGGAGATTTACGATTTAAGTTTTAACATTCATTTATTATTGCATTAGAATTCATGAAAATTACCTCTTTTCTTTAATCTCAGCTTTTCATCTGACTACTTTAATTCACTTTACATTAATAATTCTATATCATAATAAAATTCATTCTCAATTTTACTTTCCTAATTGACTTTAAAATTTAACTATTTTAACTGTATGAGTTTTATTATGCGAACCGTTCATATCTCTATTTTTATTTTGTATTATTATCTACCTACCTACTGTATTTTCATCCATCACTGTTATCGCTTTCCATCATTATAATTTATTTTATTTTTCTGTTTTTATCGTTTCGAAGCTATAATAATTTATAGTTAAAATCTCATGTTTAAAAACATTGTAGAAAAGTAACCATTTATAAGATTTTAGGTAGATTTCGCCAATTTTTATCGAACTTATTATTTATTATTTTGAAATAAGTACCTATCTATCTTTTTTAATATAGTTCCTATAGTTTTTTTTTTATTATAATTTATAAGTAACAAAACAATTAATGTATGTGTAATGTGTATAAGTATTACAAATTCAGTGGGTCATTGATTTGAGTACCTACGTTAAATGTAAAATAATATAATTTATTCTACAGCTTTATATTATAAGTTTTTCTGTGTTTTAATTATGTATTAATGTATCGTAATTAACGAAGCATAAAGATTTAACCACCGCCAGAAGTTATGATAATTATAGTAGGTATAGTCTTACTTGTATTATACAATTAACAATTATAACTACAATATACGTATACCTATTAACTTCCTATCCGTTTACCTATTTATAAAAGAGGTTATAATATGAAGTTTAAATTATTATATATAATTATATAAAAAATTATTATAGTTTCTCCTTAATATTATTGTGAGCAATGCAAAATTTGATAAATTTATTCAAGTAAATAATTAAAACAGCAATAAATAATATTATAAAATAAATAATTAAATTAATTTAAGTACACAGTATAATATTTTAATAATTAAAAAATTATAGATAATAGTAGAAAATATAAAAGATAATTTTCAATCAAATTTTAAATTATAGCCTATTGAATAATATAGCTAGGTTGGGTAGGTTAGGTGTGTAAATGTAGGCATATTACTTTTAAATCATACATTTTTATCGAATAATAAAATTAAAAAACTTTTTTACAAAATTATACCAAACAGAAACAGAAAAAAATTAAAAACCTAAACCGGAAGATATTAAAACCCGTTCTCAAAACCAAAAGTGAACAATTTATTATGAGATTGTTCTATGTCATACTGCATTTTATGCAGAACTTTTAATTTTTAATTCATATAGCCATATAGGTAGGTACTAATAGGTATTTAATATACATAATAGAACATTACATATGACAAATCAATCGACCAACAACCAATAAACAGACAGAGCAAATAACTGATTCAATCAACCAACAGAACAGATGATAAGTGTATACTGTGTTAGAATGTGTTAGCGTTGGATCCCAAACGACTCCCGTTCATTGTTTCCTTATTTCCAAACGGTTCCCGTCAAAAAGGTCTCATGAACACGTAAATTCCTAAACGGCTCCTGTAGAAAAAAAA
>VUJU01001034.1:0-70866 GCA_009835225.1 Aphis craccivora | reverse complement strand
CTCGTAGACGCGCTGCATAATCGCGCGAGCCCGGCAATGTAATCGCATTTCGCTCGAGAATTAAATAGTATGTATTCGTGTGCATATATGTGTGTGTGTGTGTGTGTATGTGTGTGTGTGTGTGTGTGTTATAGTTCCGGTGGAAATTTGCATTAAATAACGTTGCAGCGACCCGCCGCGCCGACGTCAGCGTCTCGAAATGTATTGTTATTATTATAAGAATTAAGAGGATACCTATATATAATATTATTAAGCTTCGATAATGAGTCAATACATTAAATATATTCGTTTAACGGTTCGACAGATTTTGGCAGTAGCGTAGTTTAATAATAATAATATTAAAACATTGGTGGATTTCAATGAGTGATAGAAATTTGGAAACATTAATTATAGGTAAACACTTATTGTATTATGAAAAAGTATTAACTTAATAATTCGTTGATCACATTATTGTAGTATGTCTTCAAATTTATGAAAATAAATTATATACTTTAGACACTTCTTCATTTTACTGTTTAAATTTTTCACAAATCGAATTTTGAATGAGTAGCTAATTAAATAGTTGCATTCGCTTTTGTTTGATCCGCAGTATAGTATTAAAAGTATATGCTGTCATTAAAACAGTAAAAAGTTTAGAACATAATATAAAATAATGTATTTATACTTAAAATGTTCTACCTATTATGACTAAACACAATAATGTTCTTTTTATATAATACAACTAGGGAGTTTTGTAAACACCTAAATTCTCGTCTTTCACAGAATTCTCGTTCTAAATTAATGAAAATCGTTTTATATTTTCATGTCTTACCTTTTCAATTACAATAAAAAAATAATTGTACGACATTCAATAATGGTTGGTTTGTATTTTATAAAAATTTATAATTTGTCTAGCATTACAGAATAAATTTTTTCTGTGAATTCCTAAAATAATAAAACGCATACCAAATATACATGTTTTGTGTTTTATAACAATTTTAATTTTTAATATTTTTTTCTTTTCGATTATTTCTCTTCTACTACAAACTACAGTTTTAAGGATAATAGTACCGTTCGGATAAACGTTTTATAAATAATTGTTATTTATTTTTACTATTTTCATTCTTAGTCATATTATTGAAATTATGCGTTTATTGTTATTTATAATTGAAAATATTTTTTTTTTTTTTTAGTACACAATATAATACGAACAGCGTTATAATGATTATTGTTATTATTTTTTAGTTGCAATTATAAATTGTATTAAAATACATTACGTTATGTTTTGAAGTAAAATGCAATTCAACATGATAAATTTTAAAATTCTGATTTCGAATATAATACTTAGTAGGTATAATAATATATAAACTATGGAGATCTCTATTAGATCACGTGTAGTTATAAATTCACAGGTACAATAACACGTGAAATTAAAATTCATAAGAGCCTGTGCACTTATTTCACTCGAATTCATGAATTTAATTCATTTGCATTTTTTTTATGAATACACGAATTTATTATCACATCAGAAATTTGATTTTCATTGCTTTACCCGTTTTGTTTTTTACGATAAAACTGCTCATGAAAAATTTATTTTTAGAATAGTGTAGGTACATAACATATCTTTAGTTTTGTTAAAACATATAATATTATAAGATCGAATTTCAGTTTGAAAGACGTTTTTAACGAAGCAATAGTTCAATAATTTATTATGATTGTTATTATCGTATTATTATTCAAAAAAAATTCAATGAAGAGATTTTAAAACATTAAATCGTCGTAAGGCGAGCAAAAATTTATAATGGGAGAAATGATATACATTTTTGTATAAAAGTTTGAATGACAATAGTTTTTTGACATAAAATATTTATCCTGCACCTATCGTTTAGATTTCAACTTTGTATTTTCGCTTTTCCGTATACAAATTAAACGCAAGACTGGAGATTGACACAATCATCGACGTCATCTTAAATTGTTTCACTGTATACAGATCACAGCAGGGTGATGAGTGACGAGTGGTCGTATATTATGCCGAGAAATATTTTGAAACAAAAACTCTCGATTACATCGAATGGCGTAGTAATGATATCGGGATAGGGTGAAAAAGTTAACATTGTTTACGCAGATAAATACAGCCAAAAATTCAGGGAAAATGACCGTCAATTCGAACTATACGAAAATCGACAAACTTTAACTGCGTTGTATTTTCATTTTAGTCAAACAAATGCGCGCATAATATAACATAATACGTTTTATTATTGTATACCATATGTCAACTACGCTGAGATCAACGCAAACCGAATAATACAAAATAAATATTTATTTATCAGCGGACATCTTAAATCGGACGTTTCACGAACAGATTTAAACATACGCAATAGTTTTTAATACAAAATTTACCAAAAATAAAAAACCATGTTTTCCTTTTTTTTATTTTTTTTATTTTAGTTGCCTATATATATTTATGTGTGTGTGTGTGTGTCTAAAGATATGTTTTGAAACAATTATATTTCCTTCTTCATCATAAGAGGTTTTGGGTAGAAAATTAGAAAAATAAATGTCAAAGAACTTTTCAAAAATAACGGGAAAAAATAAAATAAAAAAATACCGTGAATATTTACGGAAAACAAAATGCCTTTTACTATTCTAAATGATTGGAAAAAACTAAAAAGAAATAAGAAAATATTTAAAAAATTACATAACACCGCATTTTGTATTTTTGTAGTGGCTTAAAGACGAATAATCGGAGACTTGACAATTTTAAAAAATATTTATAATAACATTTTATAGATAAGGTAATATTAAAAAAATATAATGGCATTTTTTATCTATTTATTCACATTTTTAAATATTTTCATTTTTTAGATTTTATTCAACTTAATATGTACCTATGATGCAGTTATTGGTTGTGTATACAACTGCAGCTTGCAAATTTAATTCAAGGTTTTTTTATAAGTTTTCTTATGTAAATTAGAAAATATTGAAAATAATGATTATATTTTTTATTTAATCAACATTGGAATTTGAAATTATGAGAAAAATTCAAAAATTCATTAATTAGTTTGTACGCGTATATATATAATTTGACAGACCGTCTCCGAAAATCATAGTTCTGTATTTTATATATTATACTATTTATCATTGAATTAAAATTCAATACAATATATGTACATTACTGAGACAACTCAATGACGATTTTCACTCCTATAATCGACATATATCCACTATAAAGCAGGGTGACTTTGGGGATTTTTTTTACTATTACTAAATTTAAAAACAGTAACACAATGATACATTTTACTGTTACAATTGTTACATTAGATAATGTTGTTTTTTAAAAGTTTATATGTAATAAATATTAACATGGTATACATATATTTATTTAATAAAATTAATTAGTAAATGTTTTTTTATTTTTTTATTTAAGAGTCTTAATAGTCAGTTCATAAACAGAGTTTGAATAAAGTTTTTTGAATGGGCTAACCTTAGTTCTATTTTTTCATTAGATTTATAATTTACAAGAATAAAATGTTCTTTCGGAACACTTAAATAGATATTGAACTGTTGAGAGGTGATTTATTTTATATTTTAGAGGGCTTAGCCACTTCAAGCATTCTCTTTCAGCTAAACCAATTATTTCGTTCTTCTTTTGAAAATTAATTAGAAATGTAAAAAAAAAAACCTAACTTAAAAATTAAAATCGATTAACCTTGTAATTTAATTTAATCCCAATAAATTAATAAGCCAACTGTAAAACATGCAGTATAATTATTACTACCTATTTACTTTTAATTATCTCCTGAGTATTGGACAATTTTGATATAACTGTTATGACCGACTATCACCAACGTTTTTGATGTGTATACGAACTGAAAAATCATCCGATTTAATGGATACCGAATATTATAATAGTATTTTTATTTTTATTAGGTACAATATAAACCATTATTATGGAAATCGGTAGCGTAGCTGAACAAGCATTCTACTCACCAGCGACATCGAATAAATGAATAAAGTTTTTGTATGATTCTGTCGTCTTAGACGTCATGTATACTCGTTTTTCCTTTTTTTTTATAATAGAAAAAAAAATTATTCTACGAAAATTACCATTTAAAAATTGAAATGATAAATGATAACCATCTTCTTCTTATAATGTAGAATTGTTGTAATATATTAAATTATATGTGAAATACACAATAGAGTATTTGTCAACTGGCATTTTAGCACCTCACTTTCAAAATTATTATTGGAATAATTTTAACCAAACGCAATGTTAGCCTACTCTTCATATTTTCTTTCTAGTCCACAATATGCATTCACATAAAATCATTTTGTCATACATACAATTATTTTACGCAGTAAAATAAAAATCAATACTCATCTAACCGTTACGATTTTCCAAAAATATTTATCAAAATTATCTATCAGTAACTGTACTTTAATCTCACCTACCCTTACAATAATATAATTACAATTGCGTTACTCACGTATAACAGTCAAATTGACATTGGAATTCCGGGTGGGTGACTTTTTGAAATCGACCCGACATTTGTACACGGCTGCGTCCTTGTCACCAATGTCCTGCACGATGAGTGCGGCCGGTTGCGAGGTAACGCGAAAGTATGCCCGGCCGTCCAAAGTTTTGTCATCAGACCGATGGGGGCCCATGGTAACTACTGACTTTTGCAGTGGACCGATCGACGTCTTGGGGTTGGGTGCAACTGTTTTCACAGGACTTGATCTCACGTCATAGCTGAAACACGGAAACAGACGTAAATTTTGATGCATAAACTTTCTTTTAGTGAACCAATAATTAAACACAGTATTTAGATACATTCTACATGCAAACTGTAAATTGATTCGATATTTAACGCTATCGTTGCCATTTTTTAAATAAATACTTCAGTCTATAAGTCGGGTACATAACAATTATATAGTGAAATCCTATCATCAATGGCCTTATATTGTTGATGTTTTCTATTATTTCTCGGAATTAATAAGTAGTATTTATTTTATGACCAAAGTATTTTACTGTATATTATAAAACCACATCCCGTGTCATCGTTGTATTTGGGTTAGCTGTGTGATTACTAACTTGTACATAAAATATTAAAATGGATAAATAAACAAATTTAAAATGTAAAAAATGTATTACTTTTTGTGATTTTATTTTTGAATGAAACACATTATACATTAACTATGAAATTGAAAGAAGATAGTATATTTTTAATAAAATAAAATATTTATTTTAAGTATAGGTATTAGTATTTTTTTAATAATTAAAAAAACAACAAAATTTATTTTTATTTTTACATCCATAGTTCAAAGAAAAAAGGCAGTTATGCCGTTATTTACATTTATTTTATTTTTATTTGATCTTGAAAAATATAATGTATATTATATGTAGAATATTATGTAACTTTTGAGTTGTATAATCCTTGTTATCAATTTATTTTGTACTCCGTCGCGAGGGAATTTCTTTCATCTACCCAACGATTATTAAATATTTTAAAATTTTAATTTAATAACTTAATACTGATAGATGATTTTATTTTATTTGTAAGTTCATAAACTTTAAGTAGAAAGGGACAACACCGAATTTTATAGTCCTCAATAATCCACCATTAACTTTGCCCGAGATATACAAAAATTTATAGCAGTAGAATCAGTAGATACATTGCCTTATATGTTATGCATGACAATTTAGTGCTTAAAAATTTAAATATATAAGACGGTTCGTGGATTATTATTTTTGTTCTTCAGTATAATAGGGCGTCTGGAAGTAAATCAGAGTATTCGTTTTAGTATTGCATTTTTGATAAGCAATAAACATAATATTATAATATTATATAATATGGGACGAGGGATTAGAGGGTTTTTACTGATTGTTATAACCATACGATGTTGTATGATTTCGGACGTATAATATAGATAAGGAGATGGGGACGTGGACTTATGAAATAAGATCAAGCTTAAAATGGTCGTCGAAGTATAAAAATGTATTGTTGATTCGCTTTTGTATAACATATCGAGTATGTGAAGCTATCCAACGTTGCTCGTCTATAATTTATATATCAATGGATATTATATATTTATTTTCCTCCACAGATAATTCAAACCTATCTGTTTGATTGTTAGATGTACTTAAATATTACTGATGCGATCATATTATAACTCATTTTTTTTTTTTTTTTTGTTAAAGATTATAGTGTATCCATTGTTTATATATTTTGTAATAAACTTGAAATCGGTCCGGAAAAGGTTTCAACAATGTTTTTCATAATCTAACGTTACATTTTTAATGGTTAACATGTTAGATAATAGAGCATAGATTTTAGTTAACTTACATTATTTTTCGATCGATCTCGTAGCCACTGTTGTGGAAGGTCAAAATACGGTTTATGATGTAATCAATATAATTAGATCTTGATTTCACTTAAATTTATTGGTGGAGAGATGTTTGAAATCAAATTCCACAAAGAACATAAATCGCACGTACCGCTTTATATTTATTTATTGCTAAGATTTTAGTAACGATATATGTATTTATTTATTCGACACTAAATTATTTTTATTATAACACCGCAGCACGTATTACCATCGAGTGTTCTATTGTTAACACGCAATAATCGGTTCGCTGGGAGAGTTGCATTCCGTCTGCACATTCGACGGTCCAACTGATTTCTACAATACGAGTGACAATCTCTCACAAGCCAGTGCGTAGAAATAATTTATAGAGAAAAATAATAATAATAATGTTGTTTTTAATACAGAATCACGAAAGGCTATTCGTTATGTGGCAAACAATGTGTATGATGCGAATCATGCAGCAGGTATATTATATTAAACATATTTTAAAAACGTATATTATTTTATTTATATTTTTTATTGCGCACGAATACAATATATTATGCCGTGTATTTCACTCCTTTTGTGACGCAAATTTCATATCGCTACCGGTGGATAAATCCCGAGCACGGCCTTGCCTGGCGTTTAAATCCGACGGCCGCTGTTTACGGCTAAGTCGAGTTAGTCATATATACGTACAAATAAATCGGTTCATTCGGTATACGTTCCATTCTTTAAATCTAATGTGCACGAGCACGGTGTACCTACATACGCATATGTAGTGCGTATAATATATTTTATAAATAAATAAATTTATTACGCAGTATATTATTAAAGGTTTTTCTGAGGGGGGGGGGGAATTTACTGTACAAATTATTATAACGCGTTTCGTATATTGTTCGGTTTCCGGTCCAAACAAGACGGGACCAAAGGGTCGCATTATTTTTATTATAACTTCGTCCCCCCCTCACAAATCCGATCTTAAGCCTTTACCGCACGCGCACGACCCTTGGCGTAACCAACGATGCGTATACATTTCATATATAACGCGCGCGGGATAATAATGCTGCAGTCGGTGAATCGTATTATTAGCACAACCACTATCGCTTGACGTACATATTATATACTTCCTATAATACTGCTACGATGACATATACCATACCGTTACATACGGCATACACCGAGTGTCATTTATACGTTTACATTATAAATCGGCAACGGAGAGCGTTTATAGTGCACACATATAATAATAACAATTATCATTATTATGATCGTTTATAATATACAACAATAATTCGGTTTCCGGTTTGCAAATTTCCGACAAATGCGGCGCCGTGACGTGCGGTTCCGGCCGGCAGGAACGACGTTTGTAATAATATTGTACCATATTATTATATACCGTCGCCGAATATATACGGACTCCCGAGCATTTACCAAACGCCATAGCAAGCACGTACGAGCTGTTTAAAAATACGAAGATCGTTCAATATATTAATATATTAATATCCTTATTGTCTAGAAGTGATTAGGAAATTATAATTTTTGTGATCTACCTACCTATGCAATGTCTTGTCGTAGCGCGAAATACATAGTATTCTTAAAGGTCTACGGTAGGATTACAATATTCAGCATATCACTTTGATAAGCAATAACATATTGAATACGCGATTTTAATTTCGAAATGCACAGCGGTTTACTAAAGCTGCTAAACAAAAATATGGTTCGTATATTGAATTTGGACTATAACTAATTAAAATCGAACATCAAATTACATATTTATGGACCGTTATAATATTTTTTGTCACCAAAATTAGTAAATAATAATGATTATTTAAAAAACCATCTGCTATACCTTTATGTATCTAACCTAGCATCTATATATAATATTATACACACCATGTGTTAGGGCGATATAATACAATATGATGTTATGGTATTCGATGATATACTCGTTCGGACAACTTTGCGGTGAAACGTATTCCAGATATACGTGGACATATTTTATAATGCCAACGGTATGACAAAAAGCACATATATTTACGGCTCAACTCACTAAGTTGACAGGTCAGTCGCCGCAGCTGCGAAACTAAGAAAGGACGCAGACGACAGTTCGCGCAGTCGGCCAAATAAACAACGTCGTCGGCTATTATACAATAAACACACACACACACAGAGCAAGTATATATTTTTATACTTTCAAAAGAAAACGAATGTTTTTTGTCAAACTAGTGCGCCATGTCATAAAAAGTTAAAAACAGGCGAGCAATAAATTTGGCGACTAAACGGTCAGTTTGAAGATGTTCACTGCCGCTAAAAAGTAAACCGCAAAGTATAAATATATATATAAAAAACCAAAAATGGACGTAGTGTACTCACCAAATTTACAACACTGAAACTTTTATTATGTATACAATGTACAATGTACATAATATAGTGTTTATGCGTTAAACGAACATGTGCGTTGTATAATATAATATACATAATAATATATTGTCCACCGAGATCGAAACTCAGTCAAAGATTCTGTTTTATTGTGAGTTGGATAAAACCGTCCATTTCCCGAGAACAAACTTCCGTTTATAAAGAAGGACGAATAATCATAATATAATGGTAGTATTGTACGATTATGTATGTATGTATAATATACATACAAGAAATCTCAAGATAAAATATGTATTCATTGTATATTATAGGTATATGTATAACCAAAAGTTATGAAAACAATTTTTGTTTTTATTTATTACATATATATTTACGTTATTTATAGAGATGATATTTTCTTGTTACATTTAATTACCAAGTTTAAAACATTTCAATTTTTTTTTTCTATTTTCATAATTTTTTATTGATTATTTAAAAATCATTCTTCTGTTAAAAGTGCTCTAAAATATACTGATCTCAACATAAATGTACTGTGTAGAAAATGAATTAATAGAACTTTTACCATTTCAAATTTAACTGTATGGTTTCCGTTTACAGTAAAATAAATCCAGTTAATATTGTTTTAAACTTTTAAATACTACTCTTTGAACTTTTATAAACGTATATCGGTAAAAGAATTGTGCTTTAATACAGCTAACTAAATGTTGGAGTAGATTCATAATGGTTTCACATTTTCCATTAAACATAATTTATTGTTATTTTAATTTTTAATTTAATTAAGCCAGGCTGCAGAATCAGTGAAATTATTTATCTGGTGTGATAATACATTTTAATCAATCCGCAATGAATGTCTGTCATCGAACAAGTAATATTATTAAATTTCTAATAAACCTTTAAATCGGATAATGGAATTACCGTTTCCGATAATATAATAATAGGTATGGTTTATTTTATTTACCTGTATATTGGATTGGTCTGTCCTTGTTTGAACCAGATGACCAACGTAACGCGATCATTTGGAGTCGGTGGAGTCATGTTGCATGGTAAATATGCCACCATACCGGCCACAGCTTCCACGTTAGTGGTGATCACTGAAAACAGTTAAAAAAAACGTATTATTATTTTAATTTTCTTGATTCCTGTTGAATCTATTTTATAATAAAATAGGTTATAATAATATTATGTTGTATTGCAGTTGAATATTATCATCTTTACAATATTTATTTACATTTATTGAAATTTATAAATTTTTTTGAAGACTATATTATTATTTTCGTTATGATTTTAAAACATAAAAAACATTAAAACATTAATTTAAAAAAAAAAACATTTTAAAATTTTTTTTATTAACATTTTATTTGAGATATCATTGTGATACACAAATATTTATAAACGAATGCAAATTTAAATAAATAAGTAGCTGATATATTATGTAAATTGTACAGTAAGATTACTACTTTTTCTTTATAACATATAAATTTAATTTTTGATTTTTTTTTTTTTATATAGCATAATATATATGATGTTAATAAATAATAATTATTATTTGTATATTTAAAGTTATGTACCTACAGTAATTAAACAATTTAAAACCTTCGTTCAAATAGTGTATAATATAATTACATTTTTTTGTCTCAAAATTGCGAAATAAAATGCATAATATTGTGTTGATTTAAATTTAATATTGCACGGTCCATTAATCGTTACATTCGTTTTTCGACGTCATAAACACTGTTCAAATACAACGAAATACTATAACACACGGTTTTTTTTTTTTAACTTCCACACTAAACGCCTTTCCGTTTTGATAACAATAATGTGCAAGCCTGTTGTACCTACATCTACATTGTCGGAATTGTACTCCTCCTAGTCGATCTTTTTTCGGGTAACGAGCCGACGGCGATAAATAACCAAATTGTAATTATTATTATAATCATCACAATATTTAAATGTACCATATCCCGTTCAAATATAAGTAATCGCTGTCAGATAAGAAAACTAGAATAGAGGTTAAAATACGTATGACGGTCAATGCGACTAATGGAAAAGTTCATAACCGTGTGCAAATAAAATGCGTATAATGAAAACCATGGAAAATGGAAATATTATGATATAAAATTATTATAATGATGTTGTTGCACACTGATCATATTCGATAAACAATAATAACTCTAGTTCTATTATAGGGTCAGAAAATACAATTAAAAGAGGTGCAGATTTGTTATTTCCAAAACTACAACAAACATTTAATAAATAAAAACAGCATTATGGGAGGTAAGATGGTAAATTCTAGTGAACATATATTCTAGTGAACATTGTTATTAATCTGCTTAGTATCAAGTTATAACAGTGTGGTCGGGAGATGATGATCGCCAATACACAAAACACTCAGTTGATAATAATCAATTTAGCCTACCGTTTTACGAATTCTCTACTAAAACTATTGCCTAACTTTATCGTTTAAATTTCGCTACTTTGGCTATTTTTTTTAATTATTACACACATTAATATACTAAATATAATGATGTAGAATTGATATTATGCATAATATATTATAATTTCGAACGTAGTTTACGAAAATTACATTGTCTATTTACAACTAATAAAATATTCTCTTTATTTTTTTTTCAGGTACGATATGCAGAAAACCCAACTATGTTTGTGAGTGTTAAGAAATTGTTTTAATAAAAACCGAAAAAGCTTTATTTGCCCTAACTGATTACTTATCAAACGTTTATAGTATGTACTCCCTTTACAGTATAAAACTAATTACCATCGTTGTCGGATAGTGCGCCAATTAATTCACCACTCTACGAGTTTTTTTCAACAGTCCATCGAGTTTAAGAGAAAGAAGAAAAGGAAATAAGAATAAAGACCAATAAAAAATATACATAAATAAAAATAATAATATAATATGTACAAGAGCATAAAACCCTTAAATACAAATCGTTTTAATAAATAAAAACGGTATGTAATTTTTTTTCTCATCCTTTTTATCCCCGATCTCCCGCCGACAACGCAACCTAAATAGCTGGTCCCAGGGATGCAGAGACCGAGAGGGGAAGGCAATCGCTCAACGTTTTGACGGGCAAACGTTTTTCTTTTACGCCCCAAAGTGCCGACATCAGCTCCAAGGACGCCGGTGGCGGTACACACCCGGTCTTCGTCTTTCTAGTCGTTGTCTTCGTTTGATTAATAGACCGACTTTTCCAATTGAGCCCATCCGCCGTGGTCGACCGGAAAAGTTACTCTCCTCGGAGTATTTCACCCTGTTTCTTCTTCGTTCTATTTTTTTCTCTCCATTATTCGGATCCACCCACAACCCCGACGTTTCAGTCAGTTTTCAAGCGTGCGCTGTCGTCACTTTTATTTTTTTATTATAATGTACATCGTTTTTTTTTTTCAAAATAATTCAAATTAACTTTTAATCATTATCATCTCATTCTCATTGATATTTTGAAAAACAGATAGCTTTACTTTATATCGTATCATGTGGTGCACAGCTGCCGGTAAATTGGTAATCAAATGTGGACGAAAAATTCACACTTCACAGTTATATGGCTTTTGAATTTCACTGTAGTTTTCCCGGAAACTCTAATAATACATTATAATACAATATTATCCAAATGGTTTCTAGTGACAATTGATGCGTATTAAAAAAAATATATAGCATAATATTCTGTACAAATAAATAGGCACAACGCACAAGTATAGAAAAACTAAACTATAAATACATTTTACAAAAGTGGGTTTTTTTAATGCTATTTGACAAGTAAAAGCGTATTGTTATACATTTGGACGAGGAATAAGATTAAACCATTATAGGCCTTATTGAAAAGTTTTTTTTTTTAATTTAACTCCATTAACATAATTTAAGAATACCTAATGTGGTTCAACTATAGATTTTAAGTTTAATTAAAATGTTTCCATTCATCAATAATAGAAACTATTATTATTATTTCTGATTATAGTATTGTACTAATGTATTAAAATATACTGATAATAAATCGTAAATATTATAAATAACAGAAGAAGAAAAACGGACATTCCATATAATAAATATGGATATTGAAGTTTCATATTATTAATAATGATACAACAATAAATTGAAATATTATTGTAAAAACAGTAAAAAATAAAATTGAAAAAAAATAAATTAACTCGAATGTACCAAATTGGACTATTCAGTACGCCGTATTAACTCTATTTTAATTACCTACTGGTAAAAAAACAAAATAAAAACTTTTTTGTACAAAGATAGTAAGAAGATTCTCAACTCAATATGTGTCAAAAAAAAAAAAAAAATAAAATAAAATAGTTTTTAAATGTCAATGAAATATATCATCGAATAAAATAGAGATAAAAAAAAAGTTAAACCGGGCTATTAATTATATTAATATGGGAATTATTTTTTATAAACATATTATAAATAATAAGATTAAAATAGTATACTATGAATAAAAAAATCAAACGTTGAAAAGTGACTCAAAATAACTAGATCCGAGTGATTGCGACCACATTATAAATCTTGTGGGAAGATATTTTAGAAAATTCGACTTTTTTTAGTTAAACTAAGCCTTTGGCGACAGAAAAGACAGTTTTAAACTATTTATATTTTCAACACACGTCCTCACGGTAGGCTGATTCACAGGCATGCACTATGTAGATATAGCTAAACGCAGCATTTATGTGTACGACGACGATTTGCTGCATGGTTTGAACGCATTTTTTTACTTAGTCTATAGTTCGATGATCACAGACAAAATTTTGCGATCGGCGAAACGAGAGAGAAAAAAAGTTAAATATAAAAATAATAATCGTAAACTTACGATACAGCACGCCCAAAACTGATGCGCGATAGATAACGCATTTTACAGCCGATACCCCCGTTTTATTGCCTATTGCGAACATTTGGATTTAATAAACCGTTTTCGATCTTGTATCGGCGTTTTTTTTCTTCTTGTTTTCGGATGTCCCGGAATCAATAATAATACAATTTAAACTTTTTTTTCTCGGTGACGGCCGTTTAACTTTCACCCGAGGCGGACTTTTCCAATATTATCCATCTATATACATAACCGACAAAGAAAATACATATACCGACGCAAGAATTACACGCACGCTTTAATGACGGTGAGTGTTTATAACATTCATGTTTGGTTGCCAGAAAATGTGTTATTGTACCGGAAGTGAGAATGTCCATATTATAAAATATTCAATAATTTATTACCAGTAGATACGTTAGAAAGAGTATTTCTATATCGATTTAAAATCGAATTAATATAATGATATTTATTATCTATAATTGAAAATTGAACTATCATAATATCACGCTGACCGTAAATAATAAAGTAATGGAGTAGGTAGATACATATAAATACTTCTTAGCAAAGTAAGAAGAAATAATATATTATTATATTATAGTAGTTACCTACCTAGTTAATGTTTTTTTTTTTTTTTATTATTATTTTATATACCTGTGTATGATGACGTATTTTGGAGTAAAAGAAACTCTTGCATTTTCAACCGTTGAGTGTAGTTTATGATGAAGAATTAAATCCAGTCGGTACTTTAAAGGGATAAAAAGCAGAAAATGTTCCGTATTTATTAAAGAATTTGAAAAACTAACAAAAAACTGTAGACGATTTGAAATATTTATACTGAATAAGTTTTTGATAAAATCGATATTGTTTATTTGTCTTTTTTTTTTGTAACGCAGAAATAAATAACCGTAGATATAAAATTTTTATCAAACATAAGTATTAACAAATCGTTTTTAAAACGTTTACTTAGAATAGGTATTTACGATTTTTCGTGTTATTTATAATTCATAGAAATTTGTTTTTATTTTTTTTTTAGTCGAAAATCGATTATAATATTTTTCTAAAATTGGTTTAATAGCGTTTTGAAAATATGAATAATACATAGATATTATTTCTTTAAAGTATTTTAAGTTAAAATCTAATAAATAATTATACATTTATATATAATTAAATGGAAAATAATGATTTTTTCCTCTTGAATAATGATTTTAATTTTTCGTTGTTTTAGTCATTCATTTTAAACATTTTAACACATGGTAATTTTAAATTAGTAAGTTACCATTTTAATCGTCACTATATTATTACATTCGAGTACCCATCGTTCGACACGTAGGTTAGGTACCAAAAATAGTTTGAAATTAAAATTCTATTTAACTCTATCCCTGATCGTTAATAACGTTCACATGTATATTATCCTGACGGTCGAAGAGGATGCCAACACAATTATATTATTTCTGTGCAAATCCTGTGAACAGTAAGTCGTAAACTTCGTATTATGCGTGGACCTATGACAGCGGACTGTGCTCTCGTAATTTTACATGCACCCAAAAATCGGCATAGTATATGTACGGGATCCCGATTTTCGAAGCCTATTCGAGCGTGAAAATTGATTTGCCATAAAATTGCCCCTTTGAGCTCGACCCTTTTTGTTTCAACTAAAGCCCGTATGAGTAGGTACAGGTCATCACGCCACTATTATAATATTACATACATTGTAATGCGCACTAAAAAGTTTCACGTGTTGCAATATTGTTTCTGATCGTTCGGGTGAGTGCTTTTGAAATTCAAACTATTTGATCAGTTACAATATTATGATATTTATTTACGTTTTGGTTATATAGCTGCTACCTTCTCACTACTCACATAATGTATAATATATTTTAGTCGTGTAGACTTTGTGCATATTTCGTTCATCATTAAATTGTACTCGCCTAATTTTCATGTGGAAGTTCAAAAGGCTTTTGCCCAGTTGTATTCTTGCCATGTATAGTTTCCAAAAACGCGTTCAGTTACTACCACTACGACGGCAGTAACAGATACGATGATATCTGACGTAAACCTCGTGTTTACGGAACTATGAAGTCAAACGAGAGATAATAATAATATATGTCTCGAGAGACAAGCAAAAATTGTCAATAAAATACGTTTTTTTTTTTTACTTGATTCACGAGAATCGTTAAATTAATACCTACAAAGTATTATCATGTTAATATTAGACATTTTTATTTTATTTTATTTTAACTAATTAAAAAATTTAGTCTAATATTACATTATATTTTTTCAACTGGCGGCTAATAAACACATTTATATTTAAAAGTAACTATTGAACTTTTACGGTTCCTTTCGGTACTTGCCCAAAAACATGGTTATATTATAATAATATATTTTGCATTTGAATTATAATTTGTACACACGTTTTATAAATACAACGTTAATACTTCGTACATTCATATTTTAATTAACACATTTTCCATGGTTATTTCGTTATTTTTTCGGAATAATGTATTTTAATTAACGCATTGTTTGAAAAATGATTTTGAAAGTTTGGTTATTGTTCGCCTTTTCTTTTTGTTAGACACTGAACTCATTAATAAAATATATTTACCAACGTTGTCAATCAATGTTGGGTACCTACGTTTAAATAGGTAACTAAATAATGAAATAACTTTGTTTTTTTTTATCCCTTACAATAGAGCGTAGATGTACTATACATAATACAACAGTTGTACGTTGTACCTATAATACTAGTAGGTATACTGCATTAAAATTAATTTACGTAATGCTGTTAATGAAATGTTTTATTAAGTTGTTGATCATTTTAGTTATAAATTAATTTTACTTTTGTTCATGAATTGTGTTAAAATACAATTTTATCTCAAAATATAATCAATACAGTCATCGAACATAGACCTATAATAAGAACCAAATTACGTAATAAGTTTACAACATTGTGGTTATTATTTTTATTAATAAGCATTTAACTAGTTATACATGCCATTCTACAATCAAATTTTGAAAACTATGATGATTAAAAATTTTTTTTTTCATACTAGATACTAGAAATAAATTCTAAATTAACTTAAAATGTATTAAAGTATATTATTATATTATAATATAATTTATAATTCTCTAACCAAGCTTTATTTCTTTAAACAATTTAAATTAAAACTATACAAATCTAGACTATTTGTATCAGACTTATAATATTTTTAAAGATTCAACTGAACAGAAAAGGACATTTTATTGTGTGAATTAAGTATAAAAACTTGATGTAAGATTAATGTTGATGGTATATAATCTGATATCTAACAATAACAATCAAAATATCAAATTTGGTATTTTGAAATTTTGGATAAATGGATAATTTAAAAGCTATAATGTTAGGACTCTGTACACGCTTACAATTTTTGAAGAAAAAATAGCAAAAATTAGTTTTTTGGTCATGTTAATAATATATTATATTGTACCTATTATTAAAATCATTTTTTTCAGAAAATGTTCAAAATTTAAAATAGTAAATTATCAGACCTAGGTACTGAATCGATATTTTAAGATATTGAATTGTAATAAATTTACCAATAATCAAAAACTGAGTAAAATTAATACGTTTTATAGTCGAAGTAATTGTTATTTATAAGTCATAAAATAACTATTCGTGAAATAATAGGTATAATTATAATTATCGAACATACAAATTATAACTATGATGTACATAATATTATAAAAAATAGAATAATATAAATAATGATTATCGATTATAATGATATACATATTTCAAATACTGTATTTTTTTTTTTTTAGCGTGATGAGTAACATGAAATTATGTGATTGTTTCTAACAGCCAGCAAGAATATTATTAATAGTATAACGTAGCGATAGTGTGTTTTTTCTGGTGAAACTCTAGCAGACGTCAAAAAGAGTATCAAAAACCTTACATAGTGGTTACCGATTGAAACCCCAAAAATGTAAGCATTAAAAAAACAAAATAATAATAATAATGATAATAATACAATTTTCAAGAACACATAATATGCAAACTTATATATTATTATGCATACAATAAACTGAGAAATACATAATATATTTACTTCACATATTCAATATCCTCTTGTATTGATGTATATTGCTATTACGAGGAATTCGGTGGGGTTGATATTAGCATATTACTATAGTACCTATGACATAAACATGAGTTTCCAATATACCCGGTAACCGGTTACCCATACATTAACAAGGAATTTATACTATATAATAATATATATATAGACAAGGACTCTTGTGTGTGATACGATTGGTGCCCGTCGACGACAACGACAATATTATTTCCTTGTCGGTCGATCGCGAAATACTATATACGAACACACATAACATTATACATATAACTATGTATACGACGAAGAGGAAATGTCGAAATCGGTTCGGGAAGACTGCGTTCGTGACGAATCGGAATTGGCCCCCATTTGCATTCCAATATGTGTCAACAATACGCGCCGAACGCCTTTCCTGAAACTTTCTCATCCAACGGGGAAAAATGAATTTGTCGTATTTCGTTTTTCTCGTTCCCGCACACAACTCCCCCCCCTATCGAATAAGCATCGAAGAGTGCCGTCATGCCAAGTCGGTCGTACTACTTGTACTTAAATCGAATAGCAATCGTACATACAAAACTCCAGCGGATCTTCTTATTCACCGCCAGTGACAATAAATTGAACGATTTTTCGATTGTTGTATTTATATTATAATAATATGATTTGGAGTCGACGTCGAAGCGGACGATTCGAGAACGATAGACACAATTCTAGTAACGCTGGGTCAGAAATATAATGTTTATCATCATCATTAAAATAATATAATATTTTGCTTCTCAAACGCACATAACGTGTTGTACTATAATAATATTGTTAATTCTACTACAGATTTACGCGTATCCGAATAAAACATTACACACTGATATCAGTTATAACGCGACGCTAATATTTTGTAATATAATATTGGCCGTGCGATTATTTAGATTATATCAACCGCATACTATATATGTTATTGTAAATATTATAATATAATAATATGAACATTTTGGATATCGATATTAGTCTGTACATTAATTGAACGTGTATGCAACGTATTGTAGATAGTAGATACATTATACAGTACAACAGTTTTAGATTTTTTTGTCTCATCAAAAGTGTTTATTACGCAGTTATAATAATACAATATACATTGTATTGGAATGCTAAATCGCAATTGAAAGCGTATTTACTGTTAGAATATTAATCCATATTTCCCTGTAAATAGATTTAAATATTCCGTCCGTTTACGTAAAACAAACGGTGGTGAGTGTAATACTATATTGGCGGAGAAAGGACAAAAATGAAACTACCAGAAAATTAATTATATCTCCGACGAAGATGTAAGCCTTAGATACACAATCCCATCATTCACTACTGCAGGCACTCCGCACCAAATCTCTTTCTCCCTATATATTTCTCCCCTAAAGCGTCATCCCAAATTAATTATTTTATCGAAAGTATATTATTTCCAGACACACAATTCCTAAAAGGTTTTCCCTGGCTGACGGAAAAGAAGAAAAAAATTGAGCGAACGGTTCCAATATTGGCAGAAATGTAGTCTCGTTTCATTCACATTTGCAGGTTTTGTAGAAATTGCCTTTTCTCTGATTCACTCAGGCTAAAGGAATGACGTGTTGTCTTTCTAAATCCCAAGGTAATAGACCGTTGTTATATAAATATCAAGCTCGGTTTCCAGTAAGTTATCTTGAGCTTTCACTCACTTTTGACGACAAGTGTCTATATATACTTAATAAAACCAATCAAGTCCAACGGAACGATAATATAATATTTCGTCAATTTTTTTTCTCGAATATTTCGCGACACGTGAAATACAAAATGAAACGGTTTCCGTTAGGTCGTTAAACGTAACGCTATATAATATAGACTAAAGACCGTATATACGTGGAACATATTATTGTTATTACTTCTAAGGAATTTGGTTGTGTTCAAAACATTTTAATAATATACAGCTGGTTACAACTGTTTTTTTTTTCGAAACGAACAACGTTTGAAAGATTTATTAGAATTCGTACGGCAGCGATAAATTAAACGTGATAATTTAAAGTTTAGTACGCTGCACAGTATTCACATGTATAATTAATGTTTAAGTGATCTCCTGCAGACGTTATATACTTATCAAAACGGTAAGTGGTAACGCTCTATACATTAAGTAAGAAGATATCGTGACTTAATAATATAGACCAAAATGCGCGGGTGGAAATATTAATTTAATTCCGCCCAAATGGCGTAGATACCGACGAATTAATTTGTGCAATGGCCGAAGATGACGAGCTACAAAACGCCACATATATGGACATATAGTTCGAATAAAATATCATAGTTAAAATTTGTGTGATTTTCGGAATAAAAATATTGACCAAACAAAAAAAAAAAAAAAATTTAATTGTTGACACGTATAACGTGTTATATAGTTATCCTATTATCACACGAAAAAAACATATTTATAACATAATATTATACCGTTCGTTCTTATATTATCATGAAAATATTCGCGAAGAGGAGTTAGAGACATATGATATCAAGGTTTGCAGTGTTTACAAAGTTATATTACGACGCACTGTCAAATATTTGCATAAAACTGCCAAACGTTTAAATATAATTTATTTATCTTTCTCGTTGAAATGTATAACATTACTTTTAAACAGTTGGAGTAAAATGTACATCTAAGGACATCACTATGGTCGTGTAACATTTACTGTACCCGACTTTTGAGTTTATTAATAGTTATTATAAATGTTATGTAATTATATACACTTTGATGGAATACCTTCCGTGTGTACTAAATACTATGTCGATTTCTCATATGGTAAACAACATTAGAATATTTTAGATGCCGTAGGCCCGCTTTGAATCCATATACGTTTTACTAGGAAATGTATGATGTATAACGTATTAATAGGTTCAATTCTTAGAACGTTACGATATTATATTATATCAATATAATAAAGGACTATTATAAAAAGAAGACCCTGAGAATTCTTCGTCCGAAAGATTGTATCGTTTCCAATTTTTTCAATGCATACATAATTAAAAAAATAAAAATAAAAACTCCTTCGTCATTAATACAACGGTCATAGTATGCAATAAAATTCCTAGTCCATTGCCGTATATCAACTTATAAGATAAGTAGCTATAATAGTATAATACATATTACATCCAATGCTGTCAGTGTCGTCTTGTCACGCATGACAGTATACACCTGAACTTCATTTCGGTAACAAATCAATGTATTGCCAAATACTTTACACAACATGTGCCACTGACACTGTGAGGGATCACAGACTTCATAGAAGTTTTGCGTCATAATGCGATAGGATGATAACAACTCACGAATCACATCGAGGACACTTAGATTTTTGAATATTGATCTCTTTTCAGATTGCATGAAAACAAAAATAGGTGCTGTATTACTAGTATAGATATTCTTTCTCAGAAAATCTTTATTTTCTCAACATATTAAGATCGGACATAAACATCATTGATAAGAAAATAACTGATTACAATTGCAGTTAATACTATTTTTATTTCAGAAATACATCACTCCCCCAACCTCCATCGATAAAAAAAAAAAAATAGAACAACATTTTTGTCAAAAAACACTTGGTCATGAGTCCATGTACATTTTTGTTGTTTTCTCATATTGAACAATCAGTTAAATTCATATTTGATTAAATCTTAATATTTTTTATTGATCAATATTATTATTATTTTTTTTTTTTAAAACATTTAAATGTTCACTATTTTGTATTATATTTCCTTATTTATTTAAAATTTGACCTGGATAGTAATTCGAAAAAAATTTGTAAGCATAATATAGTATAAGTGCCGGATTTTAAATTGTTATCATTATTTTATTACTACTATTACATGAACGATAGTTTTAGTTTATCTAAAGATGCCACAAAAAGCATTAAAACATTTGTTGTATTACTATATCAGTATTATGAAGAGTTTGGTAGTCCAGAGGTTTAACCATAAGACAAATGCTTTTTATAAGGTCTCTCTAATATTCTGATTAATACCTTAAAATAAAAATATTATCAAGTATTGAATATTCTTATTTCACTGAAAAATAGAATCAAATACAGGTTAGCTAATATATAATACCGCGTGGGAGATTGTCGAAGAGAAAAATAATGTTATGAAACAAAGAAAAAAATAATTAGTTTAAAAATAAGCTGCAGTGTTTGGTAATAAAAACAAAATAGGGATGAAAATTGTTGTAGACATATATTAAAGACATTATAGCAAAGATAATATTTTTATAAATATATTTTACGTCAAAGCTCAAAGATTGATAAGATTCTAAAAAATATATTTTTTTTTTTTTTATTATTTGAAAATTTAAGCAGATGAATACCTATTATATTTTCTTAAGAAAACTTTTTCAGCATTATGGGATTAAGAATACTTGACATTATACCATAGTTATTTATGAATTTTAAAAACTAAATTTTAAATACTAGTTTTATAATATAAGATATAACATACTATAAAAATAATTTTTGTAATACAGAGTATTAAAAGAACGGAGTACTAAAATGTACATATTATTTTAAAGACAATAATATTTTGAAAATCAATTACTATTTGTTAATTTGTACTTATAAAATATAAAACAAAAATGAAACTCCTGATTAAAATATATTGCTATACATTTATACGATGCATTAAAATTTTAAAAATTATAGGAAAAACGTGATATAAACAACATACCTGAACAAACTATCACTCGTTAAAAATAATGACACATATTTGGGTATATAGAATAACCTATATAGCGAAATTAAACATTGCCATACAGGTTAAACGTGATAAAACATAACTTTTGTTTGAATTAAAATAGTTTAATGAATTTTCCATGAACAAAAATTGCGCCACTTCAGTATTCATAAAACGTTGAGTTTTGTTTTAACGCGCAGCACACAAAAGTTTTAATTATAATAACTCTTAATAATATTTTCTAAAACACTTGTGTTCAATTCCGATCATCGCGTATAATATAACTTTACTCGGTCGATTTTCGTCTGATCGTTTTTATTTTTAATAATAATAAACGTTAAGCAAATGTAAGGGATCACGTTTACTATTTTAACCACTACGATACCACCGTTTATTGTTTGAAATACAATGTATACAACAAAATAATATTATATTTTTGATATTTTCGTACGGTTTAAATCACACGTCCCCTAGCGACAGCATAGTAATTATTTTACAATACCTACATAGTGAAAACGAATGTGATAATATATTATACCTATATGGTTAGAAAAAAATAAAAAAAAGTGTGGGAACTAAAACGCACTTAAATGCGTATAACGTTAAAGTTATATTATTATAAAAATATACTACCTAATTTAAATATGAAACCATGGATGCAAGTAAGACGTGATACGACTTAAAAACGTGATGAATATAGAATTATATAGAAATTTACTAAATATAATACATAATATCAATTCGTACTTACTCAGCGGCTGTAACGATATTATAATATGACATTTAAAATTGCAGTTAGGTCCGATCTTCATGGACAGTTTGAGGTGGTTTTCGCTGAATCGTCTATTATTATATAAACCCTATGTCTGCGTTGGATGGTGTAATTACTAATATTATGATAAATATTATTTATTGATTATATGAAAAACGAATCGTTAATTGTTGCTTATGCACACTGTCGATGTGGTCGCGAGGTATTATTTTCCGAGTAGGATTTTTTCTACCGATTTTCAAATACCGTTTGGTTAAATATTTTTTTATTCAAATTTTAATATTTCCGTTCGCTAAAATACCCCAAAAAGTTTGATTGTTGGTAAATTAATTATTGTTTTTATTATGTCGATACAAAATACTTGAAGAGGAAACTAAAAACACTTTGTTATTTTGAATGATTTTTAAATAAAAAGTAACCGGAGTGTGATTTGAATAAAATAAAACAATGCATAACATTGGAAAAAAAATTTTTTTTTGTTTTAGATTTTTCAATAGTATGAACTTATGTTTTTATCTCAATCAAATGATATGAAACATTTTTACAAAATAGCGAAAACGACATAATGTTAATTGGATTGAAACGTCATAGGAAAAAAAAAAGACTATTATTATATAGGTAGTAAAACAAAGTTTTCCGAGTAACTGTGTGTCGCAGAAAACTATTTCGTCAAGTTTGCACCAGTTATTTTGTAGTACCTATATTATTCACTTCCGACCTTGTTAGTTCCGAGTGCCGTTTGACGCGTATCTTGCACGAGACCGTGAACATGCCGTGCACAGCGGCAGTTTTTGGAATTTCTAATTCCCCCCCCTATTCAGCCGTAAAAAACGCATTTTTATCGCAATTGATTTTGTTCCTATATCATTATATACGCGATCTTCGATGGCGGGTCATCTCCGCGGAAATTCCGCATAGGTATATACTGCAACGGATTCGAACGGTATAGCCATTATGTATAAATTATGGTTATATCATATTACTATTATTGTACGATGGTAAGACTGCCGCCGTGGAGAATAAACGATTATTATACGGATTTCGACCGCCCCAATGCAAACTTCGTCCACGAACCGTCACCGTCCCGCTTGTATTTAATAGTAATAATAATAATAATAATATGATCCCGAGATAAATATTATTTTATAGGCTGTTAGTGGAATTATATTGAAAAAAAAAAAAATGTATATACACACGCACGATGATAAATTATTATAACGTATAGAGCTTGTGTATATATATTATATAATGTGTACACACACTCTAAACGACAAATTGCCTTTCGATATTATATCATCTTGGTCGTACTCCGCCGAGGCAAAAGCTTTTCTTCTTAAGATCTGCCGCCACTCCAGAGCACGCTGGCCTATACCCGACTGCCGCCGCCGTATTGCATATCCATTATCCCGCAACAAACTTCATCCCCTCCGCCGCCAAAGGTTATCCGTTCGTGAAGTAATATATATATATATATATATATGTGTGTGCGTATGTGAATATGTGTGCGTGTGTGTGTGTTTTGTATACGCGCGATTAGTATATACGGTACCGTTATTTTTTCCAGATGATTTAAAGTGTCATTACGTATAAAGGATAATTCGGACGGGATGACGGGCGAGCGCGCTCTCCCGGATAAATAAAAAACGAACCCCGTCGGTTGAATTTTCATTTTTTATTTCATTACACGATACGCGCGTATACGGGCGCATTTTTTTTTCCGCGTGTGAAAATTAGAGCGAATCATCATCGTCTCTCGACGACGCGTTAATATAGTATATGCAAATTCACACCGTAAAAGGGACAAGGTTTTAGGCGTCGCGGGCTAAAAGGGAAAACTCGGATATAAAGAAAATAAGCGTGCGCATAATATATTATATGCGTCGTTATGATATCATTTTATATAATATTATGCCTCTCACCCGGACCGGGTCGTATTGAAACCGTCCGTCAGATGGCTGGCTGACTGGATGGCGGGTAGCCGAGGGCGTGTGGGGAGCGACTGGCGTTATTTTTTTTCTTTACATCGACGATGCCAATGTATTTTAATAATATTGTCGTGCAAATGAGTGTCATAACAGCTGATGGTATGACGCGTTAACCATTAACCGTCATACGTTACGACATAAACACATTATACATTAAAAAAAAAAAAAAAACTTTTCCCTTACAGATGCATAACTTTTTATAAGTGTATATTATAAAATTAAATAATGTGTAAACGTTTAAAAAAAAAAATAATAATAGAAATACAAAAAAATACATGGAAGTAGTAGCAGGTAGCTCTAGTAAGATTTTTTATTTTTGTTTTATCGAATGTGATTGTATACGGAATTCGCAGATATAAATACAAATTTATTTCAACAAATACGGATTTTCGTGTAAATACATATTTTTGAAATAAATACTGAATATTTTTCCACAAAACATTTTTAAATAATTTATAAATAATGTTGGATTAAATATTTTTCATCACCGAAGAACCCTCTCTCTCTCGGTTTATATTTTTCATTCTTTATTTCTGTGAACGAAAAAAATTGAAGCGCCATCATATTCATAATCACTCATGTATGAACAACTGCGAGTGCGTTTAAAAATAAAAAAATTAAGTACATTGAACAAATCGAACAAATAAGTTTGTGTATACTATGATGATTTCAAGTTTTTGATTTCTATGAATACTGTATATATATATATATATATATAGCATATACCGATGAACTTCAAATATGTAGTTACCGCGGTAGTTACCGGTGGAAATTAGTCCCACGAGTATACCATATTATATTACTAGGTATTCCATATTGCTATATATACTTAATCAAGCTATATAAGTTAAGGACAGATATCAATAAAAAACAATTGAAATCCTATAATGTCGAAGAAATAGGTAATTAAAAAAATAAAAAATAAAATATAAAATCACAAACTACAAAAAAAATGTCATGTAGTTAATAAACACGGTATAATATATTGCTCGGTCATTTATGCCGTGTCTGCAGATGGGCTTATTAAACTCTGTGCACTGTGTGATTTATTGTTGCCCAAACAAAGTATAATATGTGAATGGAAGAGGACATAAATTGTTTTTCTTCTTTTTACAAATTTGATTTTTGGTCTGATACGTGCTCTTCAAATGATAAATGTAAGGATTGTACTTGATTCATTTGTATCATGTGCGTGATAAACATAATAAAATGCTTTTCTTCTGAGGTGGTCGTAAAGATCGTAAACGTTGTAAACGAATATTTTTTAATTAGACGTTTGACAATTACATTTTGTAAACTTCCCGTTTTAATTCTAAGTACACGGAGAATGTTTAAAAACATTTACCTACCTTCGTTACATTTTGTAATAATTACTGTATTTATAAGAAATGCATTTATTTTTTAGTTAAAAAAACTAAATATTACATATTATAGTAATGTCGGTTTAAAATAAATAATATCATATATTACTATAAATACTAAAAAATATATTATAATTTATTCAGATTATTTTAATAATTATATGACATAAAAGTTAAACGAGTGAATTACATTATTTTATTGAATAAGGTATAAAAAATAACCTATTGCATTTTGTAGAATCGTTAAACACAATCGTATTTTTAATTATTAATTAAAATATTATATATGTAAATAATTTATATTTTTAGGTGTAGACATTACACATATTATATTAAATCTTAAGATTCATTTAATTTAATTGTTAACACAAAAGGAAATAAACATTTCATTGCGTTTTGAATAAACTTTAATGAACTAATTATAAAACATTTTCGGTGTTTTAAAATAATCAATGTAGGTACAAATAATGATCTCCATAATTCGATATACTATAGTACGCCTATCATACTGGTAACCACTGCAGACCGCACAGTATTATAATTTTGATTCTACATAATATTATTTAATTATATTTTGAAAAATGTAAAATAAACATAGACGTTTAATATGCGATTGGGTCACAAGTTGGACATTTGTGGTTTACACAATTTCGTGTGACATAACAATGTGTTAAGATTTTTCGGTAATAGTAATCATTCTGGTAGAAATTAAAAACGATGGTTGATAAACAATATTTATATATTTCGTAACGGTGTATCTGCCTTCAGTGGAAATCGCTAACTATACACACCACAAACCAATAATAATATAGTGCCACTATTTCCAGTGGACATACAGGTACTCGCAACGGTATGCTTACGATGGGTACCTGGCGGGTGCGGCTGCTTCTCTGAGGATCATTGCGAGGACGTCGGACGCCGGTCAGTCAGTTGTAAATCACAACGAAAAGTAACCTCCTCCCAGTCACAACGACCTGACATAAACACACACTTATTCAACCGACGTACGTGCAACATCGTTCAGTCGTAGCAGGGCACGGCCATTAGTTTTCGATGGTCCCGTCGTCCAGCCCTAATCACCCCGCCGCTCGGAGACTTTCAAATTCTCTCTCTCTCTCTTGAGTGTGCGTATATTATACTCATCGAGCACAACCACTATTGAAAACGAAAATGTTTATTCAAGAGAACAAAATAAATACTCGTAGGTATATTATATATGATATTATAATAATGATAATAATATTACGGTATTCCGTCCGTCGCGCGTATATATCGGTCGTCGCAGGTCTCGAGCTCGGCGGCTATGGCACCGGAGAATTACAATAAATTCCGAATAACCCGCGATTAATCATCACTGTCCGGCCGCGTAAGTACGGCTGGCAGTGCGTCCAGATAATATATTATCATATCATTATTATCTAGTACTGTGGTACGAAGATACCCTCGCCGCACCACCCACGCATTTGTTATTCATGGCCGTGGTACGGCGGCGGCGGCGGCGGGGTGGCGACCCGGCTCAACGAAGACGTCGCACATCACATACGATATGATTACCATTATTATTATTATTATTGTCATTATTTTTATTGTTGTTGTCCATAATGCACTGGAAACGATTTCGGTATAACGATGTAACGGTCATGGTAAATATATATATATATATATATAGTTATACGAGTGGCGTCATCGATAGTCGAATTAACGTGTGAGCACGTGCATTTGATTAACATTTTGTCAAGGTTATTTTGTTTTACACGCGAAACGAATGTTTGTTAAAGGTTAAAAAATAAATAATAAAAATGTTTGTTTGTACACAGGTAATGAAATTTTATCTCCATATGATGTGCTATACACTGACAGTTATATGACTTCAAAATTAATTATATATGTATATAGTTGAACATCGTTTTTAATAAAATATATAATATCGTTTTTACTAAAAGGCTTCGAAATTATTTTAGTTCTTATTTAAATAAATTATTTTGCCTATCTATATTTTACTTGATTAAATTGTATATTGTATTTTTTCATTCTATTTATAAATTACAATATTCATATTATAATATATTTTTATTCAAAAATTAAAACGATGCAAAACCATTTAATGAAAATTAATGTTCGTTTTTTACTGAATGACCCATAATGGTACTTATTATTTTATAAGTATACCGAGTTTTTAACAATAATTTTTTTTTTCAAGAAATACGAAAAAAATGAATGAGTTCATTATTCAGCATAATCCAGATCTGATCGTCATAATAATATATCATTCGCGAAAAGAACATCAAGACAGCGTTGTAGAAGAAAATCTATAATACACACAATCGCCACCATTTCGAATCCCTCCTCAAAAAAAAAAAAATAAAATAAAACTGCCCGATTACTTCCATCTAAAATATAACATAATATAATGTTTGTACAAGATAAACGTGACGTATTATATTTGCTTGTCAAAAATGTATTATTGTATTTCACTAATAACTAATAATATATTATATCAAAGTATATCTACGCAACTGACGTCAGCAGGCTGCAGCCAACCATCGAATGCTATATTATCATATTATTATAATAAAAATAAATAGCGATAAACATATTCTAATTATTTCAAACGTTCACGATTATTTTTAGACAAATCAGTAAAATTCCGTATCGGAATTTAATTAAAACGACAAATCGTAATCGTATTTTACTCAAGTCCATTATATATGGAAACTCTAACGCAAACACATTAATTTAATGGCACGGCCTGAAAAATTGATAAAGTTTGAAATAATATATAATATTATATTATTTGTCTCGTATTAAACCGGCGCGGCTGACGTTCTCGAATAACATGCGTATTCTGGCAATATACACATAGACGTGAATTGTTGCCGATTTAAATTTCACCAGAGTTAATCATCAATCGAAATCCACGCTGTTCAATTGCAAACTCCATTTATAAATCATCAGTCTCGCGCGTAATTATAAGCCCGCTGCAGCGTGCCGCTTCAAAATATATTCTCATAAATTCAGTGTTTTAATCACAGCAGAGCACCTACTTAAACATTAATTAATCTAATAGCACATTCGACAGTCAGACGTAACCACGCGACTTTATCAACACCAAACCCCATTATATAATATGAACGGTCCTATGTATATTTGATTCGAACATAATAATATAATTTTCCTTGGTTTCTGTTTATGGTATACCAGTATCGTGTGACAATGTGTGAACAATATTTGACTAGCGATTCGTCTGTACTTACTTTAGTCTATTACGGACTAGACTATAAGATTTAATATACACCGTACAATATATAGTGGATATTATTGTACTTGAGTGACGATCAAGATAATACAAAGTGATGATACATTTCAAACCGAAACCGCCAGTAATAATTTTGATAATTCGTTGAAAATGTTTATAGACACCAGGAAACTGTTAAATTGATATTGTTATAACTCCATTTCGGAACCGTGAATACTCTCGCAGAGATTAGACACATTGTTTTCGAGTCATTGATAATAGGTAATAAAACACTCGTTGCACGGCGTCACGTAAAAAAAATAATAATTAATGCGCAGATTTTTTGTTTGTATTAAAGGATCTGTTTTAAGAATTAAACAGTAAGCTATAATGCCAAATAAATTTAAAAAAGGTACATTTCATTGTAAACATAAAAAAAGTTTAACGAGACAAACAAACTTTGTAAAAACCAACTCATTCGTTATCATTCGTTTTTTTCCCGTTATTTCAATAACTTTAAAGTGTATTACATAACAATATTATCGACATAGTTATTAAAAATGACTATAGGTACACATATTATAGATATAAATGTAGTTTGTCTTGCAATATAATATTATCACCATACAAAAGATTAAAATTCAAATGTATTATTATATATAGTAATATAAAATGTGAAATTTTGAAAACAATTTAAAATCGACCGTTCAAATATGACACCAAATTGTTAAGTCTGTCAAGTTAACGACGTAATATGAAAATATATAGATAGTTTTTATTGAACAACAATATTATGTTTCCTGTAGATTTTTAATTTAATTGTATTAAAACGATAATCTTCGAACAGTATCTGATCGATCGTTCGTCAAATTATAATATATATTTTGTTTTGTTTAAATATACAGAGAGTTTTTTTTTTTAAAAGCGATTGTGATATATATATCACGTACTGCGTACAACAGTTACCGATACTATTAGCATCACGGTATTTTGGTAGAAAAGTTTTACTGATACCTGGCTTTCCGGTAAAGGCTAAACAATGCGACGCACTATTATTATTCAACGGATAACACATTGGGCTGCATCTCGGATGTCGTTCCGTTGAAACATAATATACACATAAAACGCCTTGTTTTGCATAAAAATAGAAATCATAACAACGATAAAATGATAAAATATCGTCGGTTATTACGACGAGGTGGCAGGTTTTGGTACCCAGTTAGTTGACGTAGACCCGTGTAATAGACAACAACGTGGAATGTTATTCGTTCGATCGTTACTGTAGTCCGTTTCATAAAGAAATAGTGTACATAATGTACCTACCCTTACAATATTATTCCCAAAATCGATTTTTGTCTAGTTGAGCAATACATTTATCATGTTATTTTCTTTCGAGATTCAAATATAGTTATCATGAATTTCAATTGTTGGTGTACCGCGTCCGCCACCGGTGCAAATCGAGCCGTGTATTCGTATAAATAAAACTGTATAAAACTTGGATTTGATACATAGGTATCGTCAGAGTAAACCAAAGGTACTCGTGTTTATTGTAAAAAAAAAAAAGAATATGCTTTAGTTTTAAGGGGCACAAATCGTTTGATGAGTTGGGGAGAACCGACCGATTGTGTGTTGTTTTTGTGATAATCACGCTTATACGTTATATGATATACATGCTACTATCTCATATGTTAAGTATGAACATACCTCTGGTTATTACTCGTAAAATCAAAACAAATTGTGAGGAATTTTTTTATTTTTTTTGGTCCAAATAATTTCGATCACGTCGAATATTAATTATAACAATTAAAATATAATGTCTATCATAAAACAACCGTCGTGAAAATCCAAAGATTTTTACTGGATACTATCGCCGACGATTACTAAACTGATTAAAACTTAGAACAAGTAATTTAACTGGCAACTGTGGAAAAAAAGATAATTAGAGTACTCTGATAGATTATTATTCGTTATTGTTTTCGATTAATTTCGTAGACAACGGCTAATTGCTGTTGGAACGAATCAATGCGTGTAAATAATAAATTAAAAAAAAAAATCACCATTTAACCAATGTTTAATTTATTCAGTAATCATCATCTCTCTTTTATCCAATTTTATTTCTTTTTATCCAGCAAGTAAATGTCTAAAACTCATTTATATTTCAATTGTTCAATTAATTAAACCATTTATATGCAATTGAAATCATCATCGTAACTCAATCGGTTCTTTTTAAATCTTTTAGACGCATCAATTACACCGTTCGTAATTTCCGCATATTTTCAATTTATAATACGGTTAGACGATATTGATTTTCAAATTGTTAACCGTGTACACGATTTAAACATTTCGTATTCATATTACTCATTCTCATATATTTATTTTAAGTTAAAATTTGGAAATATAAATTAATTAAAATTACAGTATTTAAAATTTTTAAAAGTGTAAGACTAAAATTTAGTAAATTATTCTTTTAATACTTTAAAATTATAAAAAGTTAAGTTTATAGGCAAAATTAATTTATCGTTTTATAAAATAAAACAACACATAATTATTTTTTTGTATATTCCTTGAGCAAAGGACTTCAAACATTTAATTATTTTATAATAAATACAATAAATGCATGTTAAAATTATTATTTTTCTCAGAATTATATTAAAAAGCATTGATGCATGATTAGTCATACTTTTATAGGATGACCACACATTAATGTTTAAGCATAGAATTAGAAAAATTCATCTTAAGATTAAAAATCGAAATTATTTGATTAAAAAAAGAAAAATGTATTCACATCCGTATTATCGGTTATTTCTGAAAACAATTGAGTTAGGTTACATTGGAAAATATTGACCCCAAAATATTTGAGACTTACAAAATAGGTAATATGACTGATGAATAAGTCACCCAACTTAATTGTAAATATATAAGTATTTATTAATTTCACAACTAGAAGTGGATTTCGAGTTTGAATTTTCGACTTCAAAACTCCATATAAACGCAGTGTATAATGTATACAATATTTAAGCTTGAGCGTATGTGAGTAAATTTGTAAGGGAAATGGAGTTTTGTGAATCTCAATGGACCATTATTCAAAGGATAGTAGAAAAAAAGTTCACAAAAACGTGTTAGGTTACAAATTAGTGGGGCAATTGAGACTTTTTTTGTTAATTTCATTTTGACAAACTCCCGTGACTGAAGGAAATTAGCGTGGTAAAAAAAAAAAATAAATAAATAACACCTTAGTTAACGTACGCGTGCGGTGGATGTAAAAAAATATACGAAATAAATCTCGAAAAAATGGAGTAAAAACTATACCGTTCATTCGCCAACCGTAAATCGACCGTTTTTGCTCGTCGCTCCAGTCGGTCCTTCGTGAATTATTCGTGTGTGCTCGATCTCTGTCTTTGGCCCTAACTGGCTGGTCAGGTTTATATTCTTTCATTTTGAATATTTTAACCGGATCCAAAAACACAGGATATGACTCAATGAACGCAAATAATATAACAGAATTCGGTATAGGTTCTGGAAAACAACAGTCCTGAACACATTTACTGTGATGTAAACCACCGCAAAAAGATTAAATAAAACAAAACTACCATAGGATAAAGGTTATCAAAGGAAAGATGGTTTTAACTATAAAAGCCAAATATATAATAGCTGTATTAGATAGGCTAAATAATGTTTTAACTTACATTTTTAGTTTTATATAATATTATAAAATTGAAACAATATTATTATTTCAGGACTGCGATGTGGCTACATTGCCTATTCAGATCGCCGTGTTACCGAGATAATCATATTATTAATGTTATAATATTGCTTTTAATTAAACTACTGATAATAGGCTCATAGCGATGGTACTTTCGGCAAGAAAAAGCTATGGAAAAGCAAAAGAAAAAAAGAAATTAAAAATGTATGCACATAAGGAATTTTAGTTTTCTCCAGGTATTAATATATCGGGTGGTAGGAAAATATTAAAAGTTTCAATTTTTGAAATATAATATATCTCCCAAATATTTCAACGAGTGACGTGATTCTAAAACAACGGCATGTTTTCTTTGGAAACATGTTGAATATGGATTTAAGCACTGAAATCGAATACAAACGCAAGATAACTGATAAAAGTATGTGGAACAAGTTTAAAATAAATAAAATAATACACGATTCTATTCGCATAACATTATGTGTTGACGTTGGGTCCCTCTAGACCAGTAAAGATTATGATGACACGATGGCGTGTCATTCTGGTTTTTATTATAATTGTCATACTGTTGGTGAGTTTTAATGTGCATTGCGTTAAAATCGTATGCTCCGCAAGTATATTATAATATTCAACCTATTCTGTGCAATAACAATTGCAGGTTATCCACAGTAACACTCAAATACTTCATTTCTACGGCGTATACATAAACAGATGCATTTACGGGGACATTTAGATTATTTGAAAATAGTATTATATCATTTTTTTTTTTTTTTTTAATAAGAACTGTTAGTTTTTTACGTCTTTTGGAACATTTCATCATTAAAATATCTAAAGCGTCGACCTGCGCTTCAAAGAGACTTGTGACATTCATTTGTACAACTTTAATAATACGACTCTATGTTATATAATATCATCATGTATAAACGTTATGCTTTAAATAGTTTCCGTCTACCAGTATGTTTGACTTTGTAAAGACGTCACAAATCGAAAAAAAAAAATCCTAAGATTCAAATAATATAAATATATAATTTTTGGCACACGTGACCGTACATCATTATTGTTATTATATTATTATTTATTATTTATAATATCCATGAGGGCGATACACGAAAATATGATAAGACAAACGTGCGTGTAATGAGTGTACGTGTTAAGTAACCGTGTGAATATTATAATTATTAGTGCTGTATAAAGATCCATTTATTTTTGAATATCTACATAAAGATAGTATATATTTGGCAGACTAGTTAGCTTGATTAAGATAAAATATATATTACGATTTAATTTGGTACATAGATAAAGACGAAAAACAGAATTTTTTTTTTTAGTTTGTATCAATAAAACTAAGTGTATAAAATGTACCATAATACCATATAACAATGTTAACATAATAATATTTAAAAAATAAATAATTATGATATCATGTTTAACACGGGAATACACTAAAGTATGATTTTCTGATTGATATACCCCGTAAACTTGTACTTTATAACACCTACGAATAAAATAATTGATAGTATTTTATTTTTATTCATTATGATTTTATGATTGATTAAAATTTAAAAATTTTGAATGATATCAATACGTAGCTAACTAAAAATATATTAATCTATTAAGTTTATTTATAACTAAACGCATTTTACATGTTATGCATTTGATAGTATATTTTATATTACTTTTTTTTAAGAGTGTTGATGTTCGTAATTTATATTTGCTCTAGACCATTAATGCAAAAAATCTGCTTCATACAAAACACTACACCATTCTAATCACGATTGCGTTGGCGGCTGTAAAAGGACCCTATGGAAGCTCGACGTCTCACTCGAATCCTAGTACACTGTCAGAGCAACGTTCCTTGGGGAATCGAGTGCGGTTATATATAACTCGTAGTGTACACTATGTATTATTATCATTTTCACGTGTACGATCTACCGCGGTGGGCGTGGAAGCTCTCCATCTCGTTATTCGATCATAAGCTCGTAGGTTTGTGAAAATATAAGTTAAAAACACACACGATATCATTCTAACCTGGCAGGTTAGGTATTTTTTAGTCTATAAAAACTCGAAAGGAACTTTATCGATTTAACGGTGTCTAAAACGTATGGTTACGCTTCTTTTCGTTACCTCATAATAATAATTACCTACTGAGTGAGTGATCCCTATTAAACTGTCAATTTTTTATTTATTTAATTATTATTATTATTTATTTATTAATTTTTTTTTTTTTTTACCGTAAAACAATAAACAAACGAACTATGAAGTAGACGTAGTCAACTACACGCAAATGTTGAACTATTACAGATTAAACGTAGTAAACTGTTCAAATAGAAGTGAAATAGCTGTGTATTTTTCCGGACGGAATTCTCGGATGAGTTTAATTGTACTTGTTGGATAACGTATGGATAGACGCGATAAATACTCAAGAATAGTCCAACTTTGTGAATGTACGAGACAAGATCAAACATATTTTGACGGTTTTAAACAATTCAATTTAGACGACACGCGATGGAAGTAAATTTAATTAAGCGACAGCTGTTAAAGTTCCAAGACTTCTTGGTATCAAAGCGAACAAATACGACAGCGATTTGATGTTCCGTGTCCGGGATTGTGAGTTTTAATGATCCGAGTAACAGAAGAAGTAATTATTAATTATGTAATAATTAATCATGTTTCTGGATGGTTTGATGTATATTACCCATCGTTGGTTATTGGCTGTTGTGATAAACGCTTTATATTTGGCCTTTATTATTAAAAAATCGAATTGCGATACGAACAGAATATGCGGTATACGTAAAAAACTCAAATATTTGTATAAACAATCGGTTTTGATAAGAAATTAACCCGTTTCAAATATAAGAAATGAACCTTTGAAGTGGCCTTCCGCCGCAACTGTCAGTTAACACCCAAAAATAATTATAATAATATTATGTTCAAAATACATTTGGAAAAACTATGTGTATAAACGAGTGTTTTGTACGATTGGGTTCGCTACACAGGTTTTCCGATTGCAATTAATTCGCTTTTGTCCGAGAAAACAATAACTCACCAGTTACCCACACATACTCTACTCATATTATACACATATACACATACACTCGCAGCAGAAAAGCACCCGTTCAGATGGAAAACAATATTATAAACAATATCGTCATAACCTTCTCGATCGATTTGCTCGATCGGTTTGCCGTGTGTTTGAATTCCGTATTATACTGTTTTACTAATGAATAAAAATAAAAATAGAAACAATCAAAAACTATAAATAAATTACGTTCTCGCTGTGATTTATGTATATATTATTATTATTGTGTTTGATGTTGAATATCTTTTCTTCTATATCGGATATAGCAACGGTCTGTGTGGGTGTGTGTATGTGTGTGTGTGGTGGAGGGGAGGGTCGGTTGGCAGTGTCTGCAGTGAAATAGAAGGCGGCTAAAAGCTTTATCGTCGGATTTTATTTTGTCTCCATAAAGTTTGCACAAAACTGCTATGTATAATATAAGGTGATCCAATAAACATATCTGGCTTAAAGTTTTTCGATTTTTTTTTTTTTTAGTTTTCAATTTTTTAATATTTACTTTTTTGCCGAGTCGATGCTATATATAATATTATGACGCATGTTTCAGTTGTACATTTCACTGTTTATTTTCTGGTATATAATGTACGTACATTATACACTATACAGTATATTCAAGCGACGTGTATCTTCTGTTTTACGAACGAAATCGTATATTATTTGTTTATTATATAGACGGTTGCTTTTTGGGCTCGTTTAACTGCGTTTCTTGCCACATTATTATACTGAATTAGCGATTCGTATTATACACGCGTACATTCATTATATTATATTATCGCACACAAAATACTCGAATGGGGTTTATAATATATATATATATATACGATCCGGCGACAATGGAGTTAAATCCGAAACAGTGTTTATAGCGTATATAAATACTACGAAAATCGAAATCGAACTGAATATAATATCACAACATAAACGTAATCGTTTTCAATTTTATATCGACTGAAACGCATTTGTCACCGTGTATATTATATGTACGTTAAATATCTATAGACGTAATAATTATGATATAAAAATTTATATATATATCGATATTTATTTTGCGGTAACATCACGGTCGTGTAAGCGTCGTGTTTTTTTTCGCTAAATATATTAATAATATTGTCTAACCTATACATCGTTAACATAAATGCGTGTAAAATATGAATAAAAACGTACAGTACCTGCTCTCTATAAAAAATTCCAGAACCTCGTTTCACGATTATTCTCGCCTACGTGTAAACGAAACAACAACTGCATTATATTACTATTATTATTATTATTAAATAATTTTTTTAGAAAAGGTTAAGTCGTTCGGTTAGGTCACCGATCGTAATAATATTTTTCACGAGAATTCATGTAACGTCCGAGTTTGAGGTAATAATTTAAAGGCGCGACGATGACGTCTCCTGTATACTGAAAACTCATAACATAATATTTACTCGTGTTTGTCCTCGTGCAATTTTATGGCGTGACATAATCGTTGCGCAAAACGTTATCGACTAAACTCGTGTGTGTGCAATGTGCATACTCGAAGTATTGTTTTATGAAAACATTACGTTCGATATAATATTATTATTTTCATCATATACGTATGCATGTACCTACGCTTTATGCGTGTGTGTGTATTAAGTATCAAAACGAATGGTAATAATATCAATTCAAACGCGTACACATTATAATATCATAAGAGTGTTTATACAACTGTGCATGTATAATAATATGTAATATAATATCGCTTTAAAAAAAAAAAAAAAAAACCACTTGTTAGAGGGTGAAATACATATCTATGCGCATAAATAAATAAGTAGCTTAATCGACCGTGTTAAATATTAACATAAAATATCGATAAATTACGCGGAATGTAAAATTTAAACTCCGTTTTCATTATTTCTTCAACATCAACTTAACTTACTCTTCTAAAAGGGTTTTTGTAATGAGGTTAATACATTTTAATTTAGAGCGATGGCGTGTGAAATATTGCACAATGAGAACAAGGTGTGTTATTTAGAACGAATGTTATTTGATAAACCAATAGACATTATTATTATTACATAGCCAGTTCAATTACTATTTCTTTAAAAAAAAAAAACCAACTCTGTCAAAATTAATTATTAAATTAAGGAGAAAATTTTATTATGAACAAATAGTGTAAATTATAAATGCAACAATAGACGTTTTTATAACAAAGTTTAAAGTTATCTTCGAGTTTTGTGTATTAATTCAAACAAAGCCATTTTGAAACACAAGTATTCAGAACAACGAACAAAGTTTAAAAACGACAAACTTTAAATAGTTTTCCGTGTATACTGTGATAATATAATAGTTTTAATGCGCTAATACATATTGACATAAAATTGACATAAAGCTTCTATTATATTAAGCTTAAATAAAATATAGACTTTATCGTATCACAAAAACTCTAACCGTGAATGAAGTTTAAAATAATAACCAAACTTAACCTTTCTTGGTTAGTTTTAATAAAAAGTTTAATTGTGTATTTAAAATCACGTTAAATTATAGCAAAATAATAAGGTATTTAAAATTATCTAGTGTATTATTTAAACTGTCAATACAGAACAATAAATAAAATATTATCTATGTAGTTTTCTAAATTTTATATTTTCAATATAGATACATAGGTACATTTCATGAAATAATTTTAAAACTATTTATAGTAGAAAAAAAAATGTAATACAAAACAGTGCTAAGTATTATACGTATTCAATATCAATTTCCCTCTCGCATTGTAACAGGATCTTTGATATTTGATTGGTTCTTTGTAAACATGTACCTTATTCAAGTTCAATTTTTGTCTTCAGCCTAAACTAACTTTATAGAAAATAACATGCTAAGTGCCTTTTTTTTTAGAGTAAACAGCCATCTTCTTAAGAATATTAGTTTATTTTTTGTTTTTTTATTTCAAGTTATCATTACAAAACAAATATTTCTATTGTATTTTCACTATTTATTTAAATTATTACAATGTATTCTCATTTTTAGTGTTTTTTTTTTTTTGTTTTATATAGCGTTTTTTTAAAAATAAATTTCAACGACAGACTATTTATCTTATAATTAAATAATACAAAAATCGACTTTTAAACGAGTAGTTAATTAGTTATAAATCATTTAAAGTTTATATAAGTGAACGGCGAGTGTCACTGGGATACCATGTAAATCTTGTCGCATAACTTTTTTCATTAATAGTTAATACTTTAAATACTTATAAGTTACCTGTAACTAATTAACTACTTGTTCGAAATACGATTTGTATGTTTTGCAATTCTATCAGATAGATATATAGAAAAATCTTCTACTTTGTGAAATTAAATAAAACATGACATTGTATACTATCATTTAAATTTTAAGATAATAGTAATACAAATTACTTAAAAAAAAATATTTTTGAAAGGGTAAAATTATTTCATTTACAATACAAATTAATTAAAATGAGTGTTTTACTATTAATATGATGTGTATTTTCATAATATTGTGTAACTATTAATTCATATTTTGCTTTTCTTTGGCGGAGATAATAATTAATATCATATTATTATCAGCATAACCGCAATTGTTCCTAATATGATTGCATACCGTCATGCACCAAAAGTCTGAAATCGAAAGACAATTGGTGGACCGCCTATCCTATACCGGATATTATAAAACTTAAAGAAATATGAAGAAATATGTATCGACTAGAATATAGGTTTCAGAGGCTATTTTATTTGAGTCTAATATTAAATTATTATTATTATTTTACGATCATTCCGGATACGTATTCGAAGTCATGCGACACGACTTACGCAACAACCGCTAACGATATGGATGATTCTTCTCCGTAAAAATATACTGTTCTTTCCCACAGAAGTATTTTGGAAGATTATACGATAAAAAATATTTTGAACATTAGTACCTATTTATACAAGTAAATAGTTTACTAATTGTCTTGCAAATATCCAGCGAGATGAAATCGTGCAGCCGGTCGGTCAGTATTATTTATATTTTCATATCGTGCTAGCTCTCGTCCTACCGGAGGTTAACCTGCGTATATAATATATATATATATATATTTATGTCTGTAGAGAGTAGCGAGAGGAATAATGTACCTGTACAATACTGATGGCGCAGAGGACTCGTTAATTCCTTCGCGTTCGGACCGTTTTCTAGTCCCTCGGGATTCCATCGGCCACATATAAGCACGCGTGCGCAGTAACGACCCTCCACACGGGCCCCGAAGGACCTCGCACGAGGTCGCGGCCGTCTCCTTTACGTATTCACGACGACTTCGGAAAACTCAACGGTCCGCGACCGGAATTTCTAATGACAGAGCGTTATTATTTGCGGGACTGCCGCCCGATACGACGAGACTTAAAAGCACCATATACCGCGCTGCGGCGTTAACGCATAAATGTAGAATGTAGAATGTTATTATTATGAATTCAAGTAATAATGTTATAAATGTCGTATGCATAGTATGAAGTCGGTCATTTTATCAAACGTGGACGGAAACGTTGCTGAAAATAAGTTTTGGGATTCTCAAGAATAGAAATAATCAAAATTTCTGTTGAAAATATTTAATAATATTATAATATGATTATAGTAATATACCTGTTAGATCAAGACAGTATACCGAATTGAATATATTACGATTTTGTACCTTTATGTATAGTACTGGCAAAGAAATTATGTTTGCATCGGCCAAAATAAAGGATTATTTAAACATCAATAAAGCGATTTGTTATAGAAGAATCACGGATATTCGATTTTTTAATTTAACGTCGATATGTTCGATAATTGTTTGTAACAATACGTTTTTTTTAGTTTGAGAATATAAGGTTTTACCGATGAAGTATACCTATATTATACTACTACACATTGTATACAATGTAAACTCAGAAAATCTTACTAATTAAATCAAATGTAGGATACTAACAGACAATATAATATAATGCACGTGCAATTTTATTAATACAGTTTACATTATAAAAACGCAGACCTATGTTTTATATTTCAAATCACTACACCAGAAGAATTCATTTGATATCAAATAATATTATTACGTGTGCAAAGTCTATTATATGACGTGTTTTAATGTTTAGGTAAACACCAGTATGTTGCTTCAATATACCTAATATTCTGCAACTCGATTTTGAAATTTCCAATGCAGTTTGCCACAATTGAATGTACAGTTTGAAATGTTTTTTCGTTGATTAGTTATGAAGATTACATTGTCTTAAATTTACAATTAAAAATAATAAATTTAAAATTAATACACCATGCTCTCGTGACTAGTGGCGTCAATATGATTGACCGTAACAATAAGATCCGGGCAATTTATTTGAATATAGATTTATTTTTTAATACGTAATAAAATAAAAAATCCACACGGATGGAGTGTCACGATGTTGTTTTATTTTTGTTTCTAAGCTTTCTATGGGATTTTGGGTCAAAAAAATTGGTACATGCACCGTGCGTTTTTTTTTTCATAAAACAAAGTTTTTCGAGTATAATAATTAATAATATATTTTTAATATATTATTATTAATATATATATATTTTTTTTTTTTAAATAATTTGTGAATGTAAATCGAAAAAATCACTCAACGTAAACTCTTAAATACTTCGCATTGTAATAGATCCACCTGTCGTATATAAAAATTTTATCCAAACTGTATCGTCTAATAGTCTTTAAAAAAAAATAAACAAATCCTAAATAATTATGTTTAAACCATTATTACTTTAGATAAAATATAAAAACATTTCATAATAATATTATGTTTATATATCATAATGCACACAATATAACTATAACTTAGTATGTGCCATCTAATTTTATTTGTTTCTATAGAATTGTGTTCGATTTAATAGCGTATCAGTCGTCGTCTTAAAATAATAAAACAATACATTTTAGTGAAGATATAAAAAAACATATTACACTTTTGTTCTCAAATACAAACAGAGAGGTGTCCGTGGATAAGGACATTTATTATTATTATTATCAATTTAATATTAATCAAATCTTCTACTATATTATTTATTGTTTGGTACATGGTCAGTTAATCACCAATTTATCAAGTTTCGTTCGAATGTCAATTTGAATATAATATAGGGATTTGGTTAAACAACACGCCATTAATTATTGTTTACGTTTCGTTACAGATTCATAAATTATGTGATGCATATACTAGAGCTGTATAGAAAACTGAAAATTATAGTTGGCTCGAGTATTATAGTAATACCACTTTTCTTTGAATAAGTTTTTTCATTTTTATAAATGTTATAATATTATCAATAACTATTATGTTAATACTGCATTAATTGGAGGAGATTCCGCAGAACGCATCAAATAAAACGTATTGCAAGGAAAACCTGATAGTTTCCTGAATGTTTTAGCATATTTTTTATTCAACCACCACACGGATATCATGGATCATTTTCAAAAGCCAGTTTTTATATTTTTATGATTGGCGTATTTGCTATGAAGAGCAGTAAACGATAACGGAAATAGTAACGGTCTTTTAGGGCTAATTTATATATATATATATAACCGTAATGAGAGAAAAGCCTACACTTGAATCATCTCCCTGCAGATATACCATTTAAGGCTAACTCCATTATTCTATTGCAAGAAACAGTCGTTTGGTCTGTTTGAAAAGAGAAAAAAATTTCTTTTACATGGCGTTAAATTCTAGTGACTGTATCGCATACTAATATACGGACTCTAGTGAAAAGGATATTCCAACAACAATTCTGTAACTTGAGTGACATAATATATTATAATAGACAATAACAATAATATTAAAATTTATGGCGTCAAACAATGCATACGACACACTTTGTGCATTATATTATGATATAGTTGCCACTCACCATAAAAACAATACTTGTTGGTAAGTTCATTTCATATCATACAAATTAAAGATGTACTACATATATTTAGATTAAATGCACAAATAATAAATTACAGTTTAAACTATAATAATATTACATACCAACATACCTTCTAAAAACTGTGTGTAACCACTGTAATGAGAAAAAAGTAAAAACCAATTGTTTTTTAAAAAATAATTTAGTCGAGTATATTTGTCGTCTTAAAAAGTAATGATGTGCTAACAAGTAAAAGCCTCTAGGCCTCATAACTTGACTTTAAAACTTTAAATAAAACTTATGACATTATTACTATAAGACTTTATAACTGTTTTAGTTTCAAGTGTACTAAAATGAAATTTACAATCTCGTAATGTATGTGTAGTAGGTATACATGAATAATTTTATATTACTGAATAGTCTGAATATAAATATAAATGTACAATAACTGCAATAAATATAAGATATAACTATATATTTTATTGTATTTATTTTAATCAAAAATGAATACAAAAAAAAAAAGTGATTTTAAAATTCTCATAGGTAGATCACAACAATATAATATGCTTTATAGTTGTTTTCACCGAAATCAAATAATTTTTTTAATAAAAATTTACCATATAGTGTCAATATTAGAGGTGGAAAGGTGTTGTCCATCAGAATTAAGCTTATCGATTTACAAGAAAAAACGTAATGCATAAGATATTATACTTTCAGTCTTCAGATCTACTACTTTGGCAGTTTTCGATAGCTCGAACACAATAATACTATATTATAATACTTATATTATTATAAGAGTGTAAAGTATACGCGGCGGGAGTGCGGGCAAAGGTGGCGGTGGAGTTTATGGCTCGATCGTCGGAGTATATTATTATCATAATTCATATTACATACATTGAATGTATGAATGTAGGTATCTAAGACATGTACTGGCGAAGACCGTTGGTGATGGATGACCGGGGCGCGAGAATCTAGCCGGAGACAATTTAGCGGGCGCACGCGCGAGGGTGTTTGGCGTCGACGATGTATTGCTCATCTGATTGATGAGCCGGCACCGGACGGACGGCGACGAGTGATGGTGAAAGACGAACGCGGGAAGAGGGGCGGCACGGGCAGCGAGGACACTGCGAGAACAATCGCAAAACAAAATGAGTGATGTTTTTGCCCGAGTCTCGTTTCGGGACGCTTAAGCGAATCCGCGGCTCAGTCGACTACTCGACGGTTGCAACAGTAACGCGAAAAGTCGTGTTTTTAAAGTCTGGTCGGCAGGACACAGACCACGTCCTACCTCGCATCCTGTATTTCCTACGACCTCGAATACGCGTAATTGCGTGTCGTAGTGAGCAAGACGGTATCACGCGCGTATCGATAGGATGGTGATTATTGTATACTGCAGTTGACCGTGTGCCCTAGTCCGGTTTAGCGGGAGTGAAATTCACAAATTATCGAAGCAGAGTTTGCTTCTGAGCACTCGGGGTAAAGTATTAACGATATTATTTTAAGGCCTCTCTCCGACTACTTGGTCTACTCGTCATCGCAATGGCATATTATGATAAGCGTGCGATCTACGTGCGTCATCTCGGTCAGTGCGAGAGCACTACGATGGATAGACCATTTTACTCGGAACAGTCAGGACCGAGTACAATTGTAATGCGACGGCGGTGGCTCCTCCGAAAAGCCGTTGGCCATTGCGTACAAAAATATTATATTATTTTGTCAAAACGTTCGTTGTTCGTATTTTTTTTTCTATTTACCGTAAAAACTATACCGCACGGACGGGCACTGAGTCGATTGACTTTCGCCGCTGTGCGTTGGGAGATGTACACATATTCAAGTATACGCGATCCGAGCACCGGAATGATTGATGACCGTTGCACAGCGCCGACGGGATGTACACCACACCGGACCGACCCTCGTCTTCACAACGTCGTTAAACAGAGAGAGAGAAAAACGGAGAGTAAGAGGACGGGTCCGGATGAAAGATCTATAGTATACACACATACACCCACACACCCACTCGCACCCTTGCACGCATTCGAGTGTATGCCACGCGAGACGGCCAAACACCACTCCCGCGGAATATTAAACGATCCTCGGACCGACGACGACGGTCAGTTTATAAAATGATAAAACGGTGCACGTCCTCCGCGTGCGATCGCGTCCGTAATGCGTGACGTTCCCGCTGTAAACGCCCATCATCCCCGCACGATAATAACAGTGACCTGTGTACGTTATGTGCGCTGTATAATATCATTATGTGCGAGGTATTCTATATAGGTAGTCCGTTTATCTCCGTGCCGTGTTATCGTGTACGCTCTTTATACACTCTGGTAGAATAATACCGTTTACAATGACATAATAATAATATTATTATTATACATCAAACCGCATTGCGATTTAGTCGCATTTCGGTCGTTATTTTAAATGCGATTTACGTGTATTTTAAAAAGGCTAACAAATTTGCATAACCGCGTCCTCCTGCGAATCGATGTCTTAAATAATATTTGAATTATGTTGATGGTTCGCTGTACAAACCATAAAATATATCACCCATTTCAGCGATTTAAATAATAATATTCAGTACGCTATATCATACATTAGAGGAAAAACATTATAATATTTTCGTAACAGAAATAACGGTGTGTATACCTATATGTATATAGAGTTACCATAACAAGTGATACATTTTACTATTGATATTAATGTAAATTAATACTAATAATATTTTTTTATAGGTAAAGAAAACAACAAATATTATAAGCAATGTAGTCTCTCCTCACTAGAAAATTTCCGGTGGCGTCAGTCATAATATGAATGATATACAATCTTTTATCAATAAACATTGCAAAGTTTAAAATGTGTTGTAGGTGTAGCCGAAATGAATGTGTTATATGAAGTTGTTTTGTTAATTAAATTGTTTTAAATAAAATATAAAATTGTAATAAACATCTATAATATGCTACTCACCATCAATTTAATGATTTATGTTGTTGTGGTGTCCTATAGCCTATAGGGATCAAATGCAAAATATTATCAATCGCTTTCTGATAATTAAAATAAACTATAGGTAATGAATAAGTATAGTAATTGAAAAAATATGTTTTTTTTTATAGAAATATACTTTTTTTTTAAAACACATCATTACACATATAAAAACAATTATTTAACGATTCCGCTTAGATTTCGTTTGAACTGCAATCATTGTATCATATGTTTTATTTTATTCTGATTCATGAATTAATATTAATCTATAAATTTTTTTTCCAAATTTTCACTGTTAGCCGCTTTTAAGTCTATAGGTAGAAAAAAGTTTTTTACGTACTGAAATGAAATTCTCAGTGTTTTATAGAATTTGATTAAGACAAAACGAAAGTGTCGAAAACCTAAATTAACCTAAATTAAATGGAATATGAAAATATAAAATATGTATAGGTAAATGTATTATAGGTATACGTCAGTATAATTTGTACATATAATAGTTACTTACATATTTAGTAAATTTAATGATAAAGTTTTATAGACTTCAAAAAATGTGTGACGTTACTAAAATTCTCTATCGTTTCGACGTGATAAGATTTACCTACTATGTATATTTATTATTTCATGAATATTACAAATGATGGAGGGAGGGAGATTTCGACTAAAATAAAATCCATTAGCACAACAGTTGAAAATTGATATGATATACCGTCGTAATCACGATTTTATTAAATATATTATCCAATATTTCATCTAGGTAAAGTTAAGTCAAAACATCAAAACAATATAAAAACACGCCCGTTTAAATTGTTTAACTTTGGACATAACGACACAATGACGACGATCTAACGGTAAAGTGTACGATTTTTCATTTTTAATAACACCGATTGCGTAACTTTGGAACTCGAAAAACGGTGGCGGCAGTAGTGGCATTCCATCATATATATTTATATATATATATATAATATACGTCATGTATATATTTTTAGACACACACACATGTATATATACATATATACAGCTCGAGGATTCTTGGCGGAAGGATTTTTCTCGACAAAAAGTTTATACACCTAAAGTTTTGATTGGTTTCGAAAACGAACGTGATAAAATAAATAATCCGAAAATGCCAAATACTACGACCGCCGTGCGACGAGTATAAATATAATACTACTAATAATAATAAAATCGGGTATAATATTTTCCGTCACGATACACAGACTTCTACACGAACGTATATTATTATTTATTATTATCATGGTAGGTACACTCGACGAATTCCAAACTGCATACAGACCTTTATGTTTTGGTGCGTCCAATAGAAAAGCGATCTACAGTATATTATATTGAAACTGTGTAGGTAGGTATATCACGATTTGAGACAAGTCATATTAGTCATTCTTCAGAGTTATCTTCTACTTTCAGTAAACCATGAATAATATATGACGTCATCCCAAACATATTTTACAACCGTATTAAATCCGATGGCTTGCGAAATATAAAATTAATATTATGTACCCATTGAGTGTTTCTCTTTGAATTCTACCCTGTTTATACAACACTCACTTTATCGCCAACTACCAATTGACATTGAGAGGGCACGATGATCAATATTCGACACCACATATAATTTTCATTATTTCTGAATTGTAGGCAACTAAAACGCGTTTAGATACCTAGTGAAGTTTATTTAAATTTATTTTTATTTTTTGATGACAAATAATTTTGTTCAATAATTATAAGACACACACAATTTGTGGATTTGGGATTAATGAACAATACATTTTCATTAATATATTCATTGTTAAAAACGTTTTTAAATTTAACGGTAATAATTTCACTATTAAGTACATTATTCACATAATTCCTAAACCTTTGGTATTCTATTGAATGGCCAAAAATATGGTTTTGGCTGGGTATTGTTTGATTGTTAAATAACTCTACAATCGATACTTACATGATATTATAACAATAGATATCTGGTAATTATTTTCTATAGAGATATTTTTGAAATGAATACAATACAAATCGTGTTTATAATAACAGTATTCATAATATATTATTATGCCGTGTAGTATAATACATTTAATATGCAAGTACATTTAAAAACAACCTGTGATGGTATTTAATACTTATTTTTCGATATTAGATTAAAATAAAATATGTATTATGGTAAATCCGTGAAAAGCTGGTCTTTTAAAATTATAAAAAAGTTAACAGTTTTAAAAAGCTCAAAGCTCAAAACTTTATAATAAAATAATTTAAACCCCAATAATATGTTACAGACAATAATCATATTATCATTAAACTTAATAGGTATATTCACTTTATTTTTTAAAAATCGATTTTTTTGAGAATAAAATGTCCCATGATTTATATGTTCATAACACGGAGTAATGAAAATAATATGTTATTGAAAAAATTTAAATCATTCACCGTCTTATTGCTATTAATAATAAAATAAATTACCAGGATAGCAGTATAAATGTGTATTAAAATAGACTTATTTTTTGCTAATTACTCAGTAATAAAATTTCCTCGCTCAGAATCCTTCATACTATGCAATAATTTATTATTGTCTTTGAAATCTTACAATACTGTTATTTAAACAATGACGAAATACACTCAACAACTATTCTATACATAACAAAAATCACCTATTAACCTTATTTTTGTATAATCATTACGTATTTTCTTGTCCGTTTAATTTAAAACATGTTGAATAAAAGTTTAAAAGTTGTGTGAACAATTTTTTGTCTTTAAAATATTCACTCACATTTATAACTATTACGCATTATAAAGTACATATTAACGCAGTAGACTAATATTAGTTTATTACACCCACGCGTGAGCATCATCGCGCATTAGTTTACTGTTTTAGTGCTTAAACCTAACCCCCTGACCTTTCGATGACTTTAAGTATGTGAATCGACATCACACAGAAACGCGAAAAATGCACATTTTAATGTTTAATAATTAAGAGCCTAGTTTTCTTTTGGAGTAATGACTATTTATTATTATGCTTAAATCAAATAAGTGAGCGTCGAGAAATTGTATAATATCGCGATGATATGTGATTTGAATTCATATCGTAAATTAAAATATGACAAAGAATGACTAATCGTATCGTTCGTTACAAATATCAAATATGCATCAAATAAAATGACAATGATTAGTTAGTTTCACTCTACATTGTTATACATCATATTAGCGAATATATCGTATTCAATTTACGTTTCGATATAATATTTGGTTTGGGTAATAGAAGATAGCCGAATAAAATATCCTTTGACGATACCGCTAAATCTTGAAAACGATATTACATACGACTAATAACAGCACCGCGCATTATGAATTTTAACGAGATAACAATAATAATATTATCATCGCAAATTTCAGCGTAGAATATAGCTAGTTTTAATAACATAATATCCAATATGGATCAATTACATAAAAATACTACGATGATAAAGCGGCGAAGATGAGGTTGAGGACGTGTATAAATTTTGAATCGCTCGAAAAAATCAGCTGAACTTTCTGCAGCAGAAAAATAATAAAAATTAGTTTAATTTTTACATTCGTTTCCGCATGTACCTACCTACTCCGTTCGCAAACTAGGTTAACCCTATTCTAAAGCACTGAATTCAACATGTTTGCATATAATTGATTTAAAATGAACGTACAAAGTTTTAATTGGTACTAATGTAGGTACCGACGGATTATTGTACCAATGTAGGTCAGGACCTTTTTGGTGTGCAAAGGATATTATTATGCTGTAAATCAATTTCAGTGCGTGCGTGCATTTATCGTGTTGCCGTAATACAAAATTAATACAAATTGTACGCGATAAATTATATCTGGTTCGCGATAAAATAATCACCTACCGATGTTACCTAAGCGCTTCGTGTGATGTATAAATATCTCAAATTTCTGTCCTTCGGAGAATATTCAATTTTAAGAGTCATCTTCTCGTTCAAATTAATATATTTTGTCCATCACGCAATATCATGAAACGGTAAATTAGAGTAAGTTAATACTATTATAATTTCCAGGGAATATTTTACGCTGAATTCAACGTCATTACCTGAAACAGTTCCTCGTCCCCTAATAAATTCTGAAAAACAATAAACGTACTGATGCTGCGGTCTAAATTGGAATTTGCACACCAGTGCATGTAGAAGTACCAACTACAAATTATAGGAAACTCGAATAAAATTTAATTTAGACGAAAAATGAAAATTTGGTTAATCAATTCTATTATATTATAATTAACTGTAGCGAATACGTGGGATAGAGCAGTATCATGATAGTACACCAATGACGTTATTAATAAGCGACAAAAATTGCTTTACTACGGTGATCACCGATGGATGTGATCAATACTGTTTCTATCTTTTTTTTTTTTTATACTAATGTTGGAATTTATGAAATTTCAGAACAGTGTGAACGAATACGATTTACTCATGTTAGAATAAAATAATTAAATTTAACCGAGAATCCAATATAATATTACACATAAAATCATATTATATCTTTTTGACTGGTCAAACCTAATGAGTGGAGAGGGAGTTTTCATTCAAATTCAATAAATGAATAAATGTTACACGTTTTTACATGTTAATGGTATCCGTACATTCGTCTCTTTTTTTTTTTTTTTTTTTTTGTTACAAAAATATTAACAAAATACATTTTTGAAATGGCAAGAATCTTTTAAACGTGTCATGTATGTCAAAATTCGTTGCTACAGCAGGAATATAGACTTTTAATATATCATACAAGAATGTATTCACACAAGAAGGCTATTTTCGTTTGCATATGCAAAAAAAAAAATAAATAAATAAATAATAATAATAAAATAAAACATTTTCTTGAAATGATATTATTTAGAAATATGCGTATGGGTGTGTGAATGTGGAGGAAGAATCGTTTTTATACGTGAAGTCTGAAAACATTCCCTTTACCCTTGCCCCATACTAACACCGTGAGCGATGATTTAACGAAACATTTATTACTCGATACTGTTGTATATACATGCACAATGCACATTCATATATTTTACTTTATACACTGTTCGGGAAAAGAACGTATTTTTCACTAGTGACATTAATAGGTCATTAATTAGACGCATAATGTAGTGCACACAACGCACTACCGGGAAGAAATGGTTTTGAAATAATACAATATCACACACAAAAACGTAAATTGTATGATATTATTGAAATAAACGTGAAAACCAATAGACAACTGATATTATATTTATCTACTATAAGGAAAATACTGTTTCGAATTAACAGTTCTTCAAAGAAAAAAAATACATGTACAATAATTTGTTTATCGTGAGGTATTTAATTTAGCCATATAATATACAAGTAATATAAAAGTAATTATTAAATATTATTTAATAGTTACTTTAATTTTTGTAATAATTAACAGTATGCTCTTCTAACGCAGTCAACGAACATATGACTACATAATATAATATCATTTTTATTTTTTTAATTTGAATAAAATATTTGCCCTAAAACGTATTATTTAGTTCAAAAACTGTATTTTTTATTGCCATTTAATCGAGTATGTCAAACGTCAATATATTGAATGAGATGGGAATTGCGGTTGTATAGATATTATGTGTATTTAAAAGGTTTTTACATTACGAGTCCATAACTCATCTGTTCTTCTCGAATTAGGTATATTTACATAATATTTTAATAGCAATAAAATATCTGTTGTATTGCTTATACAATTTCTAACTACAAATTTTATATCTTTCATTTTCATTCTTTTTACCATGAGTATCATTAATGGAAGACTTTTCATATCCAAATGTCCATGTACATATTATGTATTTGTTATTCATTTAGGAATATATAATATTTATATATATAGTATGTACCTGTATATTTAATATATATATATATAAGTTTCGGCTTGCATAAACGTATTATACTCTATAGGTATGGATTATAAGAGTATTATAACTAGTAAAATATTAAATTTTTTTAATTATCTAAAAATAAAAAAATATACGATATTGATTAAATAAATTTGAAATTTAAAAATTTAAGATATAAAATACATAATAGTAAAAATAAATTCAAACGTTGGAAACGATTAATAACTTACGCTTACGCATGCTGCGGTGGACTTTTAATAGCAACTACTACCACAATTTCATATTGTGCATATGAATATTGCATTATTTATTTCATATTGATGTTCAATAAAAGTGTATGCATACAATTTAGGTAATATAACGTACACATGATATATCTCAGTCTGTGAGGTTTTTAATGTTCTATATAAAATTTATATTATATTTAATATATTAACTGATTTTTAGTAAGAGAAAAATACAATTTACTAATTGCGTATAAGATTCACAAAAACAAAACCCTATGCATCATAATTATAACATGCGTAGTATTTTTATATATTTTTTTTTATTATGGTATAAAGTATTCTAATTTATAAAACGTATAGAATATTTATTTTTCTCAGTTACCTTGGGATTATGATTTATTTAGATACTCGCCATTGTTATGTAATACAGACAAAAATTAATATATTTGTCTTCTATTTAAGTCTTCTATAAGTCCAATATTATAGCCATTTTAATATTTAAATAACCAAAATCCCCTTATGGTTGTTTTTGTCCGAATACTATTAAGCGACAGTAAATACACACATAAATTAGTTAATTGTATATTGTTTTTATCTATAACTAATGTATATTCGCGGTAATTAATAACTCTATATAAAATATATTGTAATTTTTTTTAGTCATGATTAAGTTTAACAATTTTTATTCGATTACACATCATAAATATCATATACATATTATGTATTTGAAAGTTAGTCTATGATATAACGTATGTTTAAATATATATAACTATATATTCTCGTGATATACATTTTTAAATCAATGCAATATTAATTTTGAATAAAATGTGAACAAAAAAATGAAACGCAAGTAAAAATATGTGCTTGGTAAAAATGAAAGTTTTGAGCTTGCAAGACGATTGCTAATACATAATAATATTATATAATATTGTACCATCTAATTATTTATAAACCTTATGATCATGCTAATTTCAATTTGCGAAAGTCGCATTATATTAAACTCATTGATATTGTAATATTTGAACAAAATGAATGCTAAAAATTATTATACTATTATGTATAAAAGGATATAAATTGAATTAACAACAAACTTGATTATTATTACTATAATATAATGCCATTTTTAATATCATGGAATTATGGAAAAGTGAAAATTGATAATGAACTAGGCGGTAACTTTTATGCACAATTCAAAACGTCCTATAAGAGACTAAAACCAAGCTAAACGTTTGGAATAATTTTAACGGAACTAATTTCAACATATTTTGAATTTTTAAAATTAAAAACAATGATTATTGCCACTGGTAAAAAGACTCTTAAAATACTAATATTTTTAAGTATTAATTCTCACGCAGTTAACCGACAAAAAAGCATGGCGTACTGGGATGAAAAGATATCGTCAAAATGAACAACAAAGTAGTTCATAAGGAAAACCTAAAGTGATTTTGTAAGACACAATGATAGTATAACATAAATAGTATGAAGTTGATCCGTAAGTAACAATTTAACATTATGGCGTTGTTGCATTGTAATAAATTTAATTATTTAAAAAAACAGAGTTGTTTGATATCCTCTCAAACGGGCAGTAACGTTTACTGAACAGCAAAAAATGATCAGCAATTTAATTTTTTAATGGTTTGGTCAGTAAAATTATTGACAACATTACGTATATACATCCATTAGCTGAGTATGGAACAGTAGTTATGAGTTCGATTTTAAAACAACACTGCAATAGAGCTTAAGATATATAGTATATTATACTTTTTTAGTATTTCGTTTTGAATTAAAATCGTTTAAAAAAATCTATAAACAGATAATCGTCTAAATAAGTGATAACGTTTTCCTATTTTTTGTGTTGTAAAAAAATTGCGTATATTCCCAATACGTGTCTAAAATTCTATTAAGAAACTTAATACGTATTAATTTATATAGATAAATATAAGAAATAAAAAATCCAAAAGTACCTATATAGAATGAATACGAAAATAAATGCGTTTTATTTAATCGATTTCACAGTCGTTTCAATGTGGTTTCGATCAAATTGTAAACAAGAAAACATAATTTAATAATGTCTATACAAATTCCATTAATAAAGTACAATTTTGTTAAATTTCCTATTTTAAATTTTGATTTTTTGAAAAATTCGTATTAGTAATTTATTGAATTTAATTAAATGATAATATGTAAGTTTGAGTATATCCCGTGTAATATTATCGATAAAATCAACAAAAATACTGAAGAATTCGTCATCTACAGTTAGTGTTCTTAATATTATGTTATTACTTTAAATTGTATAACCAAAGTTATTTTCGGTTCCACGCAACACTTAAACGGTGTATTATAATATCGGAATACCAATTTATCATCAACGCCTTATAGTAACTTTGTATTATATTTGCGCTCATAATAATATATCATATCAACAACGTTGTTACATTATTGGTTTAGTTTTATCGTCGATGTCTTTTTTGCACCACCAATAGAACGATGGACTTGGAAGAATAGGAATGTTAGTGACAATGACGACGGTAACAATAGTGGAGGATAGTAATTTAATTAACAAAAAGCATGTATTTTTTTTTTATTGGAATTCCGTAACCGGAAATATTCGGATACTATCAGTGGTTGTTGCGTATACGATTAGATGTATATGCCTGACAATAACTATATTTCAAATTAAACTATTTATTTTTTTATTGTTTTCATTATTATTATAACTTAATTCTTTTTTTATTTTGTCTGTGGAGCACGAAAAAATTCAAAAAGTTATCCTAGAAAAAACGTAAGTAGTATGGGAGAGATACACGTCGCCGTCGCGAGAACATCACTACAGCTACAAGATAAACCGTAGGATACGAAATCATGCAAACGGTTGAAATAGGTACTTGCACAATATTATATTGACACACTAGTCATTCGATGGTTGACGGATTATATTATATAATATTGACGTTAACTCTCTTCCTCCCACCATACAAAAAAAACACCATTAAATTGGAAGGAAGATATATTATTTTTCACTGTCTCGTTTCAATAGATTTTTGTTTCTTAAGAACGTCAAAAATCGTTTTTATTCTTTAGCACAGAGGGTTGTTTATAATCTAAAGATACCAATCAAGGATATTGGTTCTTTAATTTAATTTGTTATTGTTATTTTTTTCCAGATACCACTCCGGTTTATTTCGATCACGGTATTATAAAATTATTCTGTTATTGTAAACCAGCGTTATATCGTTGTTTAAAAAATAAAAATAATCTGTATTTGAGTGATAACAAAGTATCTGGGGCTGAAGTTTTATAATACTATAATATTCATTGGTATATTCTACGAAAACTGTATACCAACAATGAACATAATACACCTACACGAATTTATATTATTATAGGTATCCATTTTGAAAATCCAGTACCACCAAATGTTAAGCCACGGAAAATAAGCGAATTCTACGTGAATTCAGTTTGACGAAAATAATATTATTGTATATCATATTGAACCACAGCTACTTCTGTGTATTATTATTTGCTGAATTTTGAGTCGTTCTATAAGTAATCAGAGTATTTAATTTCCAAATATTTTATTTTCTACCGTATGATATGGTACGGAACAATAGAATATTTTATTGGTTTAATTGTTACGTTTTATGTTATACTTTTGAGGTAAGTATAATTTGTTCATTTAAATTTATTTGTGTGTAAATTATTATCACTTTATGGAGGTGTATTCTTAAATTTAATAAAAATCGGTCTTTTGAATAACTAATTTCCTTTTCAGAATAATATTGTACCTACTGTCTTTTGATGGAATAAAATAACTAACAGTGATATGCATAATACCGTATGAAGTTAATATAAATTAACGACTTATTGTATCCATTTTTTGTCCCATTCAATAACCTAAAATAGTAGATACACATCACAACGTAAAAATGGATTATTCACATAAACGTTTTAGCCCCAACGTTGAGTGCGAGTAGTATAAACTAGAAAAATAGAATTTACAATCAATGCATTGGTTACAATATTCTTATTTATTATTGATCAGTTCGAAGGTTTTTAGGTTAGTTCAGCCTAATCTGTTCATCAACTAAAAATCAACTAGGGCTATAAGGCTGATTTTTTTTTTTTTTTTTTAATAATACCGAGGTCATACCGAGTTTAATGAATACCACATACATCTAATAATAGAATAATAATATATTATAATATATTTTAATATTTACATCCTTCTGCCGTCAAACCGTCGACCTAGATACAGGAGTAGAAGTAGTAGGCTGGATATTGTGCGTCAGCGGTGCTATATTCCATGCCGTTGTAGCTCGAGTATAGTATAAAATACAGGGTTCTAGGGTTAGTTGTCGAGGGGGAGGTGGAAAGGACGATTCTAAATTACCATCTCCCTGGTTCGTATCCAAATCGTGCCCCATAAAAAATGGACGAGCATTATTATAATACTATATTTAGCACGGCTTTTCGTTTTACGTTTTGTTTTACATTATTCGCGGCCAAGAGTGTACACTACAACAGCAGCCGTGGTGGTGAATTTTCGAAGTTATGGCTAATACACCATCACTACCACTACGGCTATACCGATGGCTGTACGCTGTGTATATTACACTTTACACGCGTTTCGTTGTAAAAACAGAAAGAAGAAAAAAATATTAATAAACGCGAACAAACACCCAAGCAGTAACGAGTATTATTATTATTATTTATTAGCATCCCCATAGGTGGCGATCGGAGTGGCGGCCAACACAGTCCATTAGCTATATTATGGTAGGCTTATTTTTACGTGTTTTTCATTCACCCCGCGAACGGTCATTAAGACAATCCGTCGAGTAATCGAAAACACGATCAAACAAACAGACCCTTGAAAGCGACTCGAAAAGCAACATTTCTCATGAGGGGAAAAAGTGTATTAAAACCTCTCGGATCCCACCCGATAACGAATAGATTACACAGATTAGACAGTCAGTTTTTGATTGCGCACACACTCATGATCGTTGAACTAGGAATACGGGATTTTCCTGTCTAGAGGATTCCAGATGACTTTATGTAGTGCCGTAATTTTTTCCCATAAAACGGTGTCGGTGATCAACTTTCCGACAAGAGACTCAGATCGATTTGAAAACATAAGTCATATAAACAGAGTTTATTAGTGGTTACTATACCACTAATATTCTTGTAATTAAATAAAACATTTGTATTTACGACAAAAATGTAATGTTAAAAAATTTTCATAAACTTATACATTAATAAAGCATTGCAATAAGTATTTTATGAACATGATTTAATAGAAACGATTTTTTTTTTACCTCAGTAATTTATCGTAATATTATAGGAGTCTAGGTGAAATTTTCGTAGTAAAACACGAGAACGCTATCGTATATATTTTTGGGAAACAATTCGAGTTTCCAACACGGTTTTTTGTAAAATGTTTATACGTAAGGATTACCCTGACGAATAAAAGCCGTTTTATTTCCCGCAATTGTTCGGTGTCCTTGTGACGCATTATTATAATACGAGAGGAAAATAATATTATTTTCATTGTTTGGCTTTCGAATAATTCTGCGTTCCATAATACGGCGCGCGGCGGCTACTTACCTCCAGGGTACTAGCACCACACAAAAGTCTATTGATGCAGGTATTTCCACCAGTGCAAAGTAATTTGACAAAATTATGGTTTTAAATTAATTCTAAGAATTTAAAATTTAAACAATTTCTGAGTGTTTGCTCAGCCGACCGGGTTACAAGCACAGTATCCGGGCCCCAACACGTCACATTATATACGCGACTTTCCTGTTTAAATAACATGTAAGTTCGCACGCTTTATTTCGTCGTTTCTCGTCTTGGATAGAAATAATAATAACACTGAACCACGGACCGAATACCGACGGTAAACAGTAACACTGTAGTCGAACGCGGCCCGCCGAAAATAAAAAATACATTTTGATATCGTTGCCTTTGCCGACGATTTGGTTTTACGACTTCGCGTGATGACGTTCGATATTCCGAGCACAGATTTACGCTATGCATATTATGTATAATATTTATATATTTTTTTTCACCTCGGGATAACGCGCCGGTTGGATATGTGTACGTGGACGTGATGGTTTGGAAATTTGAAGACTTAACGACATTCACGACACATTGTCGCATCAAAGAACATGTTATCGACATTTTCCGCGTACCTGACTAGCTGCATAATAATATGATATTCCAGACGAATAAAAATAAAAACGTTTACCTACGCATACATATAGTGTGCATATAGTATAATAATAAAATATATAGAGTAGAATTGCCCAATGACGGTGAACTGGGTTTAGTATAGTCTAATATTAAATAATTATATTTTTATACAATCTCACGTGCAAGTATAGTTTGCTTCAAAACTATGTACTACCTACCATATTAATTAAACAAATTGTAATAAGTTACCTAATGTAACTTTTATTAAAGTATAATTAAAATGATAATGTTTTGTTAAATTATTTATTACCTGTTTATATTTACTCAAATAATAATACAAATAATATTCATTCAGAGAAGCTGTATTATAACATTGGATTTTGACATTATTAATTTATTTTATTATAAACGCCATACGGACTTTTTTAATTATCATCTAATAATAATAAAAAAGTGTCTAAATTTGCTTTATATTTTTTCATAATATGAATACAATTAGACTGTGTATAATTCCATATATGCATGTAAACTATAATATTATTACACTTGACTACTAAAGCCTATATGTATAGGTTTTACAATATTTTTATCATATAAATGTGTTAAAATGACGTTACCTATATTCTTATATATTTTGTTTTCATCTAACTAGCATAAAAATAAAAATGCTACGTTCAGAATAATCCGTTCTACATTGTTATTTTTGGTATTAAATCTCATTGACATATAACATGATTTAAAATTTGAAAATATATTTAGAAGCCATAATATATAGATTTGAAATTTAGTAGTTATTTCTATAGCACAGTAATATACATTACAATACATGTTATAATACATTTGTTAAACGATAAATTAATATTTGTTTTTAATAATAATTTACCAGTATAGGAAAATAATGAAAAAAAAATTTTACATTTTAAAATATCAATTTGAACAATAAAAGAATTTTTAAATGAAACCAAATAGAAAACATATTAAATAACGCAATCGATTCTGATCAAAATTTTTTATGTTATGGATGGTTAAGGTTATTTTTATTAGTATATACAATATACATGCTGTATACTTTATCAACTACATAATATACATAAAATTTAAACTCATAAAATAGATGGCTCTGTACCGAAGGTATGTATTTTTCACTGTTATCTATAGAACCTTATTAATTGTATAGCTCATTTCGTTTTTATTCCGTTTTTCTATACGATAAATTAATTTACAACAGTACGTGAGATCGATAAAAAACCTATAAATATTATAATATATTATACTCAATACCTACACAAAAATTTACAAAGCGAAGGTAAACTTAAAAAAAAAAAAAAATGATATTAAAATTTAATGGCAAATTTTATTGCAATGAAATATCAAAGTTAGCACTAGAAGCGTAAGAAGTTTATCATTAGTAATCGTTAAGTTGTGAAACTATTATAATATACTGTGTTTTATAATAAACAATTATTTTTATTTTTTTTTTTGGCATTTAATACGGTTTTATTATATACGAGCGAAATAGCCCTTAAGCCATAAATCTAATAAGTGATATTTTAAAAAACACATTTTTTTATACTTCATTAAATATTAAAACAGAGTTATAAATATATACATAATATATTATATTAAGTCTGAGTAAACAAATTTATTGCAAAACGTCAATATTAATGTATTAAATTAATGTAGCAATAGCCATTACGTGCCATATCACTCACTCATACATATATAATCGTTATGTATGGTGTTCGACGAATTAATTTTAACCAAGAAAATAATTGTGTCATTCAGATCACGATATTATACTAAACTTATGCACGTTTAATGAATATTTTTATGTGATAAACATGAGAAACAAAAATTATATATATAATATAATTGTTTTAAAATGCAAACCTTATCAAATTTAATAACACTATTACGATCTATAACGGTGTTCATTCGTACTCGCATATAATAAATTAATTTTGAGACCAGTAAAAATAAAATAAATAAACTATTATTGTATTTATAAATTAAAAACTCGACATAATATGACACCAACTAGTAAACATGCTAATCTGAATTTATAAAGTAAGAAAATAAAGAGATTGACAACCGAATAGGTATTATACTACAGCAATATGTGTTAATGAATCAAAATAAAAATTAATAATAAATCGAAAGATATTTATAACTGTTATAACAATTATTATTGTTACAACTTCTGCTGATTGTTCACGTTTTACCGAAAATATTTCAATAACAGTTTTTTGATTGCAGACATAATAAGCGTTACAACGACGATTGAATACGACTGTGTTAAAACGTTATACACGTAAGTACGTAAATATTTTAAATTATATTTTTTTTTTTAAATCCTTCGTAAAACAATATACTTGAAGACTGAAGTCCTAGATATTTTGTGCGTTCCTAATTCCCTCCGAGTATATCGGTCACTTCGTCTCCTTATGTTGAAGTATTTTTAAAAAAAAAAAAGTTCTGAATTGAACGGAGTTTTAATCCACTGTGAACTTTTATCCTCTTCTGTCACGTCGCCGCATTTGGTATATAATATTTGTACCTACGTTTTCGTGCGTCACTTGTTTACCGCCGTGTATTTTCGTGCAACATTTATACGGATCGTTAGCCATGAAAAGACTATATTATTATAATATAGGTCATACGATTTAAAAATAATAAGATATAATACTATTTTTATTCGTCCACGGTCCACCTAATCAGCGAGTGTTCTGCAAACAAAATACGTCGACTGTTCGCTTTTCGACGGCAGTCCGTACTTAATATTCCAGTAAGATTCGGTATATAATATAGTTAATTATAATACAACCACATCTCGTAAATTAAGATGTACACGCGTATTATTTCACGACGATACGATATACTGATAACACATAACATATTATTGATGGTAACTACTACACGAGTTTCTGTTGTTCCATACGAGTCGTGTCCAAACCCCATCACCTCACCTCGTACGACCGATTACTATAAACATAACACATATAGATTATATTATATAAGGCATACACAGGATACATATATAGTGTAGTTGGTTTAACGCTTTGTCGGACAAGCATTTCCCAATTAAACCGTTCGCTTTGGAGTGTAACATTGCTCTACCTATAACCTGTCTATACACACACCTAGCACACACGCGCGCGCATCATATTATATCGGTCGAGAAGACCCTCTCGGTGAAACTATGAAACTATACGTGTTCAATAACACGGGCCCTGAGGGGCCGAGGGACTGGCGCTAACGAGTATAATGATTGTCGTCGTAACATATACAGTATACACACGCACACTTATATGTATATATAACACAGCATCGTCATCCCTTATCACCGCCCCGTGAAACGTGCGCTCGACTTCGATGGTATCCCGAGAAATGGTTTTGTTTTTTTGTGCTTTTCTTTGTTTTTTTATTGTTTACACGTCTGTCTCCGTCACCTCACGGTTTCTACCATCATCGCGGTAGCATCGATAGAACCCAGCAAATAATAATATGTATACAAGGCTGTTTCTGAATCGATTGCATATCCACACGTAATATCCGTAAGTTTTTAAACGAAACCCAAAACGTTTATTTAGGCACAGTAGATATATACTTAGCGTATATTGACATAGTATCATCATGATAATATTCGTGCATTGTTATCATAATGTTTTAAAAGTTTTGATAAGTCTTGTAAAACTGTCGAAATATTGGATTTTGAACTACGTGGCGTGATATTTTGAGAGTGGACGCATTTGTTATTATTTTAAAAACGTAGATATGAATCTCTGCCGGTCGCTATGGACGTTATATTATACGTTTATGCATCCATAATATTATAGGAAGTATTGGTTTTTTCTCAGTTCACGGTCCGGGGTCATTGTCCACGGCGAGACCTGCCGCATAAATATTATATTTACCAGATGCTCCTTATTTTATAACACATAATATTATTATTTATTGACGGTTATATTTTTGGATATGTCACTATAGCCGATTTCATACGCTAATAATATGTTTATTCGTCTGATGAAAGTGCCGTGGCAAATCATGACAAAAACAACAATAATAATAATAATAATATAAAAAAAAAAAATACAATAAATATAATAATGCGTCATTAATCGATGCTGGTGATGGTAAAAAATCGCATTTATCACTCTCAACCCACGTGTAAACCGTTGTGTTCGATGACAGGCATATAAAATAAATACGATATTTGACGTACTTTTCACAGCTCTCAGCCAACTTATATTTACAATAATATATTTACGCCGATGACGGAAATCGATTATAAAAACGAAACGAAATCACAACGTAGTTGACTCTATTTCCACTTAAACGAGTTATTTATTTATTTGTTGGCGCATTTAGCACCGTAAGGTGTATCCAGGCAAATCGTGTTGTAGCGCCTGGAGGTCCTTTTTGTGCGTGCTCGTTACGACGGATCATTATAAACTAGTAAGGTTACTATTGCTGCCACCTCCGCAACGACGACGTTACCGCGGCGATGGTGGTCTTTCGTCGTCTATAATAATAATAATATGTCGTGTATCACACGCAACAATGACACGTCGTTCGTCACTCAATTCTGTTTGTGTCTTTTTTTTTTCATTCTTACGATACTTATATCATATTCAATACTCAGGGCTTCATCGCGTACAGCGACCAGGACGCTGAACCTGCTGCGATAAGCCGAGAAATACTTATTTCGGCCGGCACCGCGAGCCCCTCTGATAGGTATAAAATATATAAACGGGCTTTATTCTCTATTTATATTAAAGTCTGTTAGATCACGACTCGAGCGGCGGTGGACACGGTCGTAAATCACGCCTGTGATCCCGGTCATAGTTTATATATATAGATATATGAAAGATATCCGAAAAAAATGGCGCATGCTCTTTTGGCCAACGTTTAGTTGAGAATTCGCTTATCGGAGACCAAAGGTCATATTATGGTTGTAATAAAACGGTCTTGTTTAAGTACCGTGACAACCAGTGTTGGCGTAAAAAGCACTTTTTTGGGGGGGGCGATCCCCTCCACCCATACCACTACCTCATCCAACCTGATGAGAACGTTTTACAAAAACTAAACATGATATATCGTCTACATTTTTCAATAAACAACACATGTTTTCCGGTCTTTAACAGCACCCGAGCAATTTGTTGTATAAGGGGGTGACTCAAGAGTTTAAAAAACGACAAATTTATCAAAACATTTATAATATATATTATCCAGTCGGTTGTAAAACAGTTAATGTCAATATTACGCGCTAGCAGTTGATCTCTATTATTATTGTTTTAATAAATGATCATTTTGTAAGCACGTTGTTCTCTGTTTCTCTCTTTAGAGGAATATTTCTTGGAATAAACTTAAAAATAAGTCAGCATTCAAATATCGCATTAATAATCAAGGCGTGCCTGACACGGGTAGGTACATTCGTTTTTACATTTGTTTAGATTGTCGTCATATTTAAGACACACATGGCAAGACGATATGTAAAATAGCTGCAGCTGTTCCATATAAATAAGTAGCAATAATTATTGTAATCTATAGTATTCGATAAATTCGTTTATAATCCAAGTTTTCAAAAATGTTATGTCATAAATTTTGTTATGTTTTTATGTTATTTTTTAAATATTAATACTCAATGCAATGTTTAAGTATACATATTTCAATTATGAAAACTACATTTACAAAGCAAGCGTTAAATTTAAATTTCCGATTTAAAGTAACCCATACAGAGCACGTATATTTTGCAGTAATTAAAATTTTAATAGGATTTTTTTTGATTCATTAATTGATTATAAACCAATAAGTGCAGATACTGTACCTACTCAGAATTAAAAATGCCAATGAATTTTTTTTTTCATAGTAATTGTAAAAATCACCTAGTATATATAAATATAATTCCACGTAAGCTAAAAGTCAGAGCAGGTGAACTAAAAAAAAAATTTTGATATTTAAATGGTTTTATTAATTTATTTTGATGGAGGTATAGCTGAAAACAATGTTTGTATAATATACTACTTGTATATTATAATATTATATAATTCATACATAAATTTACATTTTGATTTTTTTATGACTTAATTGAACATTTTATTATAAAACGATGATTATTTAATCCTTGAAATCGAAAAAAGATAGGTACGCACGTACATTTCAATTTTATTTTTGTATTATTAATTTAAACTCAGGTAGAAACATAATGGAATTAGTTTCAAAACACTACTCTAGTATAATGACGTACAAAGAACGAATTAATGTAAATTGCTTAACTATACATGTGCTAAATCAAATGATGTACAGTAATAGTTTCCTTATAAATAAAGTTAAGTTTGACATTAGTATTGGCGATGAATAGGTACCTACTTACGTTCTACGCACAATAAAATAATTGATGAGTTTAGATTAAAAATATTAACTTTTATACGGATAGTTACTAGGTACATATAATAGTTATTATTATTCAACAATGGTGCCTACCACTGTGCCATTATGTACTTTTCGAATTGATTACTATTTAAATTTAGAACGTGGAAACCATATGAGTATTTCAAGCTCAGAATATCCCATTATAAATAATATTTAAAAATATAATAATATATTATTTTGTTATCATTATCTATGATTGCATGCGTTTTAATGAAATGTGACACTTTTTTTTGTAACAATTTGGATATTTTTTTTATATTATGCAATATAAAAACAATAATGTAAAATATTTCATAGTCATAACATTTTTATTAAATTTAAAAAATTATCCCATAAAAACAATTGTAGCAAGATAAAACTATATATATATTTTTTATAACAGTTGTGGTGTGTTTCAAAAAAAAACAGTGAACGTCATGTTTGTTTGTTTTCATCACTCGCTAGTTTCAATATTAACAAAGTAATAAGTATATTAAAATAACTTAAAAGCAGTAAACATATTTCATTTTCAATGAGGTTGTGGTAAGTACTCATTATAAGAGCCACGTAGGCATTATGGCATTAAGGCACGTAGACCTATTAAAGATAAATATCTTAAGTGAATATATAAATGAATTATTGTAAGGTATTTTAATTTTAAATGTACATAAATTACAAGATTCTTTTTCCTTTTAATAAATCTGGCTCACGCCTGATTCATGATAATATATCTAATAATTTATTAGGTTTATTTACAATACATAATAGTAGTTCAGAAATAATAGGCCTCTTTAGAATATAATGTTATTGTTTTTCCCGATTTTCAAAAATTGTCATTGACTATGAAACAGTTATTATTTAAAATTTATATTTATTTATAATATTCAAATTATATTCCTACAATATTGAAACGCAAATTAATTTTTCTTAATTTATAACTATATGCATTTATATTTAAATTTAAAATGTTTTTCCATTACTTGTTTTGAACTTTTTCTGGTTAATTTTTAACGCTTAAAATTCTTTGAAAATGGTCATATTCTTACCTGTAACAAAAAAAAAAATAAATAAATAAATACATTTAATATTTAATGAACAAAAATTAAAAATATCATTATATTTTACAAAAATATTCTACTGTATTTTATGAATAACAGTATTCTTTTATAAACAATTGTATTTTCGATGAAATTTACTTTTTATCCGAATCATAACATATGTCCTTGACATTTATATTTTCGATTATTATACTATGACAAAAAAAAAAAATGCATCTTTGATGATATATTTTAATATCTTAACATTTTGCTAATATATATTATTATTACAACGATATAATATTATACAAAAATACACGGAATTAGAAATATCCTACGGAAACCGTTTTGTCTCGCAGTTCCGGGAGTAGAAGGATGGTACACGGCCTGGATCTTCATCGGATCTAAACAGGATCTGGCAGCCAATTCCTCCCGTGCGAGCGGTGCGAAACATTATTATGACAGCTATTACACGAAACACTGAGGCCCGCGGACGTCTGACGGTAATCCATCACGCGTACCGCCCCCGCCGAATGGAACAAAAGAAACCGTCGAGAGCGTTCGCTGTCGATCGTATATTTATTTATGTTAGAAAGGTAGGTACCTACGAGACGCTTTAACACGTCCATTACCATCGCAGTGTATGTATACACTACAATAATATTATATTATAAGTGCGCATATACACACGGTGTTGGGATTTACCGGTTTTCTCGGCGGAAATCGTTATTTTTCCTCTCCGTTTTATATAATTTTGCCCGCAAAACAATATTTCATTATACCATAATATTGATGCGTGTATACGCATCTGTATACTATAATACGAGGCTATAATTCACCGTACATGCTCGTGTCTCTTTTTCCTTCAATAATGCAGTTATACAAACTTTTTTTTTTTAGTATAGATCTTAATTTAAATTTACCTCGAAATCTTTCGTATTACACAACACACGGAGATAGTATCATATGGAAAAACAAATTTATTTTTTCTTTTAAACGAAAAATTCCCCTTTAATTGTAAATTAATTAGTCTGTGTACAATTTTCCAGAAAATGATGACTTATATACAAACAAAATTCAGACGAATAGTTGTTAAGTTATTCGTCTTTGTTTACCAAGGGATAAAATAAACATGATGTTGTATTAGTATGATATGAAGGTAGGCTATACCTAATTTCTATTGATCTATCAAATTTTGTAATTTTCCAAAAAAATAGAATTGTTTATTTGCAAAACTAAGGTTTACATGGTTAGGTTACAAGACACTCCTTAAGTTGTAGAAAAGATTTCGATTATTTGAAAATATAATAAAAAATTTTAAAATTTTAATTTGAATTAATGCATTACAAACACTGGTGTTAGGTTAGGTATGGATGCTTGGTGAATCACACTATAAACATTCTATCATTTATAAAACAATCGTTTTGTTTGTAGATATTCACCAGCGATCACTAGAAATGTTATAATAATAATAATTGGTTGTATAGTATACAGAATGATTCACTAAGCACAAGAATCTCATTTCTTCACCCTTATCTAGAATACGTTTATTTAAATTATACATTTTAGAATTTATAAAGTGTTCTTATAAATATTATATTTTAAAATGTAAAATGTTACTGTGGCGATATATATATTTTTTTCAAATTAAAACTTCTCTTTTCACTATAAATTGTTAAGCAAATGTTTTTTTTTTTTTTATTATTTAAATGAAACTTTGTATGTATTTTTTCTTCTTTGAAAATAATATGTCATTTGACAGACAGGCTCGTGGGGTTTTTTTTTTGCAAATATAAACATTTCTGTTACGGTGTTTTTAATTTTGGTTAGTGTTATCGCAAAATTCCATACTAGTGTGGTATCTTGTATTAGTGAACTTAAAAGCACTGATTCGGTGTCCGCTCTTAAATATCACAAGAAAATTGCCCCTACACAATTTCGTAAGAATAAATTTGATATTGTTTTTATAGTATAGATAGAACAATTTATACTTATTATTGTTTATATTAAAATATGTAATACGTTTCACGTATTATACATATTTGTTTAAATTTATTCAGAGTCTAAAATTTAGATGGAAATCTAAAGTCTGTCAAGTGAAATTTAGATTTGTAGAGTGCGAGATAATATAGATGAGAGTAAGGCGGTGTTTTGCTTTGTAATTAAGACAAGTTAGTCAATAATACGATAGTAAAAAAAATTCATATTTTTATTTTTCGAAGGATTAAACTACCTATATTAATTAAAAATCAAAGTTTTATATTTATGTTTAAAACTTTTAAATGAAAATAAGAAATGATAATATTATAATTATACTTATTAATATAATAAATTATATATTTTTATAAATTCTATATTATACATGATAACAACATGAATTATTTGAATATACGTAAACGTAAGTATTATAAGTAATAGGTATATAATATGTAGTTCAAATAGATATATAATTATTATATACATTTTATACTGTGAAAACTAATTGAATGGTTTTATTAGTTATTAATTTAACAATTTTTTTGATTATTATGACCATAATATCATATTATATGTAGCTCAACTCCTGTTTTATTCAATACAATTTTTATTTAATTTTAAATTTTACAACATTCACGTATAGCTTATGATCTAAATCAAACCAGTGGATACATATTTAATACACAAAAATTTATAAGCATATTATAATCAAACCTATATTGTATTGTAAAGACGTATAGTATTATACACATTTTAATAATAATGATAGTTTAGTATAAATATGTAAGTAAATTATACTTAGGCATGGTGTAGTATGAAAGATATTTCTACTATATTTTTTATACATTAATCAATAATAAAAATACGTTAGTGATAATTATTATAGTTTATAACAATTAAGGCCGCGATGAATTCATCTCTAACTATATAACAATATAATATTTAAGCACCATTCACCAATCTTGTTACGCATCATAATTATTGTTGTTCACGTGCTATTAATATTAATTATCGTCCCAAATTTCTAAAATAATTGTGCCAATCAATATTCCCAAAAATAATTACATTTTTAAAATCAAATGTATTTGTGCATTATTATAACTTGATGGTCTGAACAAATGTAACGCGTGTGAAGTGCCTATCTTGAATTTATTCACAACAGTCGACACTGAACAATACTCATATTATTACAATTCAAAACGATACAATTCATTTACCTTAATACACTATGGTTAAGTTTAATATAACAATAATATGTGTTTTCATTTGGTTTTATTGATTGTAAAGCAATATTTTAATGATACGACTACAACTTAAGCATAACTTCGTCAAACATTTCAAAAACTATTATTACACAATATGAGAATTATCATAATTTACAATTCTACTGATCTCCAATTAAAATTAGTTAATTAGAACATTTTAATAACAAAACTTTTTCCTTTTTCTTTTTTTTTTTTTTTTTTTTTTGATTAGAGACCTAACTAACCTATCGTTAATTTAAACTTGGATTTTTTTTTTTTTTTTTAACGGGTTGAATAATAATTCATTCTTACTATCTAAAAAAAACATCTGCAAAGCTTTAACTAAAAATTCAATCTTAATGAAATTATCATCGTAAAAACTCAATTTTTTCAACATTAACAAAAAAAAAAAAATCAAGTTAGAAAATCATTCTTTAGGTCACTAGACAATAAACTTTTTAGTGAAAAAAAAATAACAACAACAAAACAAATAATGATGAACACACATTATTTATTCATAGGTATAGGTTAAGATTTGTTTCTAATGAGTACTCAAAAAAAGTTTTAAATATTATTTTTTTTTCACGTTTAATACGAGTGAAAAACGATGAGTTTGAAATAATATACCTACATACAAATATTATTTTAAATACTTTAAAATAACGTAAATATTGATACAAGACATAGGGCGATTATTTTTCGTAAAAAGAAACATAAATTGACTTAAAAGATGCAAAGGAATTTATTATAAAAATGTTTACTGTGTAAAAAAATACTGATGATAAACATAATACATGAATGTAATTTGGTGTGTTTAAATGTTAGAAACAAAAAATAAATTAAGGTAAAATTCTTAGAATTTCTTAATACTAAAATATTATTGAGTGGTACATGATAACATATTCACGCTGTATATATAATGGAGGGTGCTATAGTGCATAGTCAATTTGCTCGCTATCTAATTTATTTCATAAATGAGGGAAGGGGGAAATACTTTCCAAAACAAAAAAAAAAAATACCATGGTAAATACGTGCGATACAACGATGACACGAACGAAGGTTTTGGAGTGTATGATTTGAAAAAACGAAAATAATAAACACATACGTTTAAGTAATGTCATGGGGATTGTGTTTTTAGTTATCGCACTATGGTGTCAGAAGTTTTGGCTTAAGGTTTTAACACCAGAGTAGGAAATCTGTGTAGTTAGTTTTGTGTTGTTTAGCGAATTGCAACTGAAAACTTTCCCGTCGTGGAGTAATCGAATTGACGTGAACACACACGCACGAAAAATTATGATTTTTAGAACTATCTTGTAACGATTAGAGTTTTGACATGTCATTTTGAATGGCTGGCACCATTTGATATTTGTCATCTGTGAAGAAGGGGTAGCGTGGAGGAGAGAAATCACATCTCAGACGGCCGAATAATTCCGTTTTTGACCTTTTGAACTGAATGCACAAAAACGAAGAAAAAAACTCAAGAACTTTTCAAAAGGAAAAATATGAAAAGAAAGATCCAAAGGCTAGCACGGACAAGGGTACAGAACAATGGTTAGTATTTTATTATTATTATATAACCTATACAGTATACACAT
>VUJU01001033.1:11626-70872 GCA_009835225.1 Aphis craccivora | reverse complement strand
TAAGTTCGGTTCCAAAATCTTAATTTGGAAAAAATCCAATTGAACTTTAAGTTCATATACCTACGACTACGTCGTATTGTATTTCCGTAAAATATTCTATTAATTGTTCTTATTAGTTCGGTCGGTTTCGTTAATAGAACGAAAAGTTCCTCAACAAAAAAGTATAATATTATAATATGATGAGACAGATGAGAGTATATAAGGGCAAGGCCTGGATCCGTTTACCATCGAAATACATGGTCTAACGGTCTCGGAAATATTTTACAGGATATCCGCCTATGAGTAGTAACAGTAGGCGCCGAAGTAGAAAATTAGATTATAGTAGTTGTTACTTGTTAGTATCTGCTATATTAATTTTAATCATCACGACGTCGACGCCGTCCTATAAATACGTGAAGGTCCGTTTTATTAGTGCACATTCAGATAATTATAATATTATTTATATGTATTTGTTCTAACTGCCGTAATACGTAAACGCAATATACTTTTTATACCGACGGTGCAATCTTGAAATCCCGATGGTTCGTAAACTAACTATACTGTAGCCTCAGCTTGATTCGAAGAAAAATGCTTTTGACATTGAGACATAATTATAGAAATCACGTTTGATATTCAACATTTGAACTGAATGACTATTTGCATACAAAATCAAAAAATAAACTGTAAAAGATAGAACAATTTATTACAACCCTTAAATTATAGATCAGTGGTTCCCAACCGGGGGGGGGATATAGTGATGATGGAATTACGAAATGAATATGTAATTTTACAATGTGTTCAACTGAAATCATTGTATTCATTTTCAAATTATAGCACATCGATAACAAATATATATTATGTATGTATTGATAGATCTTTCGCATTTATTCTATTAATATTAATAGATACACAGTGTCAAAGTTTGATTTACATGACTCACGGTTATCTGTTTGCCTCCGATAATGGATACTACAATCCAGATAGAGCATGCTTTGAAATATTTTTTTAGACTCGACTTCATGTTTATAGTTACACGTCAGTCATGTTGCACTTTTAATACCGTCGTTTTGTATATATATATGTTATACTGTAATTTTTGTTTTCATATTCAATAATTTTTTCTTACACTTAATATTATTACTTAGGATGTGATAATACATCTTTAAAATGATGAAAATAATAAAAGTAAATAGGTAGTTGTATATTGTATATTTGTATAATACTATAATATTTAGTTATTTTATATAATTTATATTTTGTACTCCTCACAGGAAAAAAATCAACTATACATTTAAAGGGGGGGGTGAGATTTTAGTAAATTTATAAGGGGGGCGTAGAATGAAAAAGGTTGGGAACCACTGTTATAGATGTTGTATCATCTTTCCATCAGACCTACAGAACCCCAAACGACCTACACCACCACCGTCCAGCCTCCATCCTCCGAGCCTTGTATTTTATTAAAAATTATAATATATTTTTATTATTTATAATTTTAGAATCGTTTGAAATGAAAAAAATATTTTCTCAATACAAAATCTGCTTATTTTTTCTGTGATTTTAAATCTATATTATTAGGTAAACACTGAAATACCTATCATTCCAAACCATTAAACATTATTTTATTGTTTTTTTTTATTTATATATATATATATATATATAATACGTAGTGCACTAGTGCGGATAATATAAATGTCATTTTACATCATTTGTACGCCTATCCAGCATTACGCGCATGTATATTGTATTATTGTATACATTATATCCTTAATGGGCTGAACGACAATTGTATTATTTTTAATCTAAATGGATTATAAAGGATCTTCTCAAAGTAATATATTATGCAATACGACTGTCACAGCGGAAAAGTAATGCTAAACTTAAGTGTATAGAAATACAAGGAATAAAAATTAGGTACCAAAAAACCATTATATTACTCAATAAAAGTGAATGAAATGACATTATTGAAAACAAATATAAAACTATCATGGTTATAATTTATAATATTAAAAATGTAAATAAATCATGTCACTTAAGACGTAAGTATAACTTTAATTTTTTTTTTTTTTTTTAATTAAATAAAATACGTATAATATGTGTCGTATTTTCATAAAAAAATCAACTTAACTATATATTACTGTTTTCATCATTGAATTATGAATTAGGGTTTAAGAAAGACTGCATCCACGTAAACAAATAGTATTACAACAATAAGTTATATTATAAAACATAAAAAAAAAAAAAATGAAAATAAATAATCTAGAGAAAAAAAGTTAACTATTTAAATTCGAAAAAAAAGTCTCTGTTGACAAAATGTATTACATATTCAATTACGAGGGGAAACAAAAATTTAGAAGGGTATAATGATTAATGGGAACCGAAGGAGATGTGTACACTGTGTAGTAAATAATGGTTGTACAATGGTAACTGTTGGACGTACATAGTAAAATGCCATGTGGAATAGTGTATAGGCCACTTTCCCATTTATTTTCACAAAACTATATTGTAGTTATTTAAATAGGAACTTAAGCTTATAAAATAAAAACTAATTAATTATATCACACTTTTTGTGTATTAGCATTAAAAAAATTGTTTGTATCATAATTTATGGTCTTAATGATAAATTATCTTTAATTATTATTATTTTTATCTTAAATTACCATATTATTATGAATGCATATTAAAATGATCAAAAATTATAAATTATACTTATATATTATGCATTTTTGTTTATCTATATATTTAACCAATTTAACTAGTTCTCATGGAATATAATATTTATAAAAAAAAAATGTTTTATTATTAATTATTATAATATAGGTACCTGCATATCATAATACATCATCAAAATTCTATAAATTTACTATTATTTATATAGCTTATATAAAGCGTTTGGATCCCAAAAATTAAACAAAATTGATTTCCCCCAGTTATTCTGATAAATACTAGTAATTTTAGATGTTACCTCTCTGAAGTACAAAGCCACTACAAACTGTATTCAATTTTTTATACAAAACCACTATCAAAATTGATAATAGAAAATTCTCTTTGATTATTTATCGTGTGCACAACCACAAAAAGCACATATTATAATATTGTAAAATCGATACATTCATCGCTCCGCTCATAATCTATAATAATTTAATTAAGTATAAACATGAAAATTATAACATAACTTTGCATGACTCTTTTTAGTTACTGATTAAATCGAATTAAACACAATATAATTCCGAATAATATTATAATATGATAATATTTTTTCTGTTTATAATTTAAGTGAAGCAATATTGATTTTTCTATTTTACAATCATTATTGCATTTAGTACTTACTAGTTTATGATCACTTTTCAGAAGTTCTAATGAAAATATCAAAGAGTACAACTATAACGTTCCAAAGGTTTCATACTTTACTGTATACAATTATTGAACCATCGTATAAGGACTTTCTATATTATCTACAATCTACATCTATAGATAAATTGAATCAAGTTTTTTTGTACAATATTCACATTAAAATTTATATAAATAATATTAATTTATTTATATCATATTTTGTTGTACTAGAGATTCAATGCAGTATTACATCATTAAAATAATTAATGCTGTATCAGTTACAGTCAAAATATTTAAAACTAGTATTATCTGACTCACCTCCATCGGAACCTGTAGGCCGTAGGCCGTAGGGTACTATCACCATTTTATCTATTCTGTGCTCCAACTGCGTAGTGCCGTAGTCACCCTTTTACTCTGTAGTTTCTTTTCCTAACATGTCGTAACATTTTTAAACTACGTCTTATTTTAATACAAATGTGTATTAGGCACAACAGAATATTGTTTTTAAACATACGCACATATTATATATAAATAGCTACATTAGTTACAACCTATTTTTGGACATAAGTATTATTTTTAGATTTTTTAAAATAATACTTGAAAGTTTAAATTATAGATAATAGAAATTTATAAATAAACTAAAATAATTTACTATAATACACGGTTTTGTCTAAGAAGTAGCTGTTACTTATCAAGTACTACTAATAGTTACATTTATTTTGTCAGTTTGTCACATTTCAATTAGATGGATTTTATTCTCCACACACTGCAGTGGTGGCGGTAAAATTATATTGTCTCGGCGGTGACGGTAAAATTGTGTCCGGACTCATTTTAACGCTACCGCTGCAGTGTGTGGGCGCCTTAAAGAGGATATTGTATCCGCATTCGATGTCTCCGTCTTACACATGTACGATATAGCAAATTTTAAGGTTAGTTTTAATATTAGAGAGAGTTAACCTAGTATATAGTTTAAAGGTAAGCTTATTATCTAGGGCCCCAAGTAGGCTTTTATTGTTATTATCATTTTTAAGTAATTTATGACTTATGAGTTAATAACCTTTTTGAAACTGTAAATTTTAAAATGATCATAACTTACTTAAAAATAATAATATCAATAAAATCCTAAATGGGGCCTAGATAATAATTTTACCTTTAAATTGTATAATTGATCAATTCACTGTAATATCAAAGCTAAGTACAACACACTATTGAAACGGGTGGACGAACATTTGCTGTATCCTACGTGTGTAAGACCAAATAACGTAAGACGGAGGAAACACATATGGGTACGATGTCCTCTTGATCTAAATTTTAAAATATAAATATTAAAATATACCTATGTATATTTATTTCAAATTCATGCAGCAAGATTACAATATTTACTACAGAAACAATATCTACTAGACTATTATACGAAACCTATAATAATATAAAATATACAGAGAAGTCTGAAATATATTCATACCCTATAGGCTACATAGGTTTTGACAGTTAAGGTACCTACCTTTATATTATGTACCTTACAAAATACATGTTATCATGTATATTATTATTATTTTTTATTTTGTTCATTCTAACAATATTTTAAAGTAAAATTGAAACTATGATTATATAATATATTATAAAGATTAATTATATCTTAAACTAAAAATATTTTTATAATAAGTATGCAGTGCTTTGTGGTATAATCCAATAGAAAAATATAAAGTTATCTTATTTTTGAGTTATTAATTATTATTATAAAATAATGTTGTTGTTGTTACATAAATATCTATATAAATACCTAATACATTACGCAGTATTCTCAATATGTTCAGTGTTCAGAGCTATATGATTTACTTAAGAGATCATTTCAAATTTAAATCATATATTTTAGTTCTTTTTTATAAAAGAAATTTATAAAATCTAATTTAAGAGAATAGTGCAATATCCTATTTTTCTGTAAGTGTTAGAATTAACTAATGAGATTCATAATAGTAAACCAGATATATGGATCATTTTTTTTTTTTTTATAAAAATAGAATAAAATAATAAAAAGAACAGAATACTTTACTCGCCTCGGTATTGAAATTAACTGAATGTCATAAATTTGAATGAATAGCATAAATTAAAATCTCACATTATTAGCTTTTATGATAAACCAAATTACCATTGTTTCAACAATTCAACCTTTTTTCGGGATTTGTAAATTGGGTTCTCTTTTTTTTCTCGTTCTTTTTTACAATTTTTCTAACATGAGAAACCTTTTGACTAATCGCGTTTATAAAAAAAAAATAAAAATGATAGAATACTCAAGTGAACTAAGTGAAGAAAGCAATTGCTCAGCATATTTTGGTATAAAATATAATTTAAACGTTAAACGTATAACAACCAATTTAATATTTATACAATTTATTATATTTAGGCACTGAAAAAAATAGTTTTTTTATATTATATTCTAATAATACTTATATTAGTTTGTCTATTATATAATATAAGCGTAACCTTACAAGTAGTATTATAATAGGATATATTTCTAGTTCACAGTACTTTTTTTGTAAAATAATTTTTTTAGTTTAAGTGGAATGTTTGTTCAAAGCCATTTATTTTACCGTGAACACAGAATCACAGTATTTCCCAAAAAATGCATTATGTATACACACAGAGCTGTGCCGTGGGGGGGCCTAGGGGGCATGTGCCCCGGGCGCATGGGTTTAAACTGTTTAAAGGGGGTGCCAAAAATATTTTTTTAGAATATAAGAGGGCTAATATTTTTAATTTCGCCCCGGGCGCTAAATCCTAATGGCACAGCTCTGTATACACAGCACCTTTTTACAAGGAGATTATAATATAGTCTTTGACCATTAACTTGCCGCTCATATAAAAATATTTCCGTGTACATATTATTAAACATATAACTGTTTACACAAAAAATATTCATTTTCTGTAAACTTTTGATTTTTACAGCTTTTTCAAAAAAAATGAAATAGTTATTTAAAGTAATTAAAGGACATGAATTGTTTAAATAAATTAATAAGAGATTAAAAGTCTACACAAGATAAATATTTTTAAGTAAACGAAAAGTTGGCGATCAAAGGCTGTGTAATCTCCTAGTAAAAACTAAAAAGGTGCCATGAACATATTGCTTAACTATATCAAACTTTTTAGGAAATAATATGATTTGGCGTTCCGTGTTAAAATAAATAACGTTGAGGGGAACATTTTCACTTTAACTTCAAAAAATATATCTTTAAAAAGGGACTGTAAACATACAAACTCATACTACTCAGACATTTATAGCATAGAGGATAGAGTACAAGGACAATAGCACAAGTAAAAGTCACAAAAGTTGAGTATTCAGAATAAATACAAAAATTGTCTCTAAACATTTTTGCAATCAAACGTGAATTGTATTGTTTATTGTTCGTCATAATTCCTTTGAAATTCCCAGGGGCCAAAAATTGTATTAAATTATATTATGCATTTTTCATTTTTTGTTTTTGCTAAAGCTAAAATTTTGGCTTCCAACCTTTAAAAGATACTTTATCAAAATCACCTTAATAATAATTTATTAATACGACGTACGTTTGTTTAGTTAACATGTATAGGTATGTAGGTACCTATGTTTGTATATTGACGTATTGTATTAAATTATTTATACTGTTTGATTTGTATAGTTAAATATACGCCGTAATATTTAAATATTCAAGACAGACATCACAGATAAAAATGTTCAAACCGATCAAACACCAAAAAAATATATAAAAACGTTTTCACATTTTACCAATTTAATCAAACGTTATTTCATTCTACCAACTAATTGGCAATTACTGTGCGTATATTAGATTCAAATATTCTAGAGCATCAGGTTATTGATATATATATTATATTATTAATTTTACTGTTAATTGTTATATATTCAATTTCAATAAAATTGTAATTTATACTTAGAAGAGTTAAATTAAACTAAATGAAATACCTATATTTCCACGTAAAAGTGGAAATTCTTTGACGTAAGTCAAACATGTTTAAACTTTGTTATCCAACATAAAATAATGTCCTTGCAGGAAAATGCGGAATTTATGTTCGTATAAAATGTGTTTCTTACAATTTAGTGCGTTTTTGTTATTGCGAGGTCAGTAAACAAATATGTCCTACTTTCATTGACTTACTTATGACCCTAAAATGAATGACCAAAATATATACATATTATTTATACTCACATGTATAACTATGTAATAACGATCGAATTTATAGCCTGATGTACCATTTACACAATTCAACATTACCTTAAATGTTATAACTTAAATTACTGTTATACCTTTTTAAAACACTGACAAATAATATTGTTAAAATATCATGTGCTATAATACTGAGTATAATGTAATAATTATACATTTTTATTTATTCTTGCGGATTATTCCATTAATTCGAATCATAATGATAATATTCTTCATACGATTATGAGGATTCTATAAAAGTAAACAATAAAATGTTTTGAAAAACAACGCGCAATTTCATCTTAGAACTTAGAAACGCCAATCCATAGAATATTTTAATTGAATGACGGTCAAATATCACTTTATGTCTTTCTTTATAGTTATATAAGATTAAGTATACATTAGAATAATATACATATCATTTGTATTTTACTCTCATCACGACTTTGCGCTTACCTGTAATCATCTAGTATACGCATACATAGTCACATACACCAGATACTGTACAATCATTATAATTGACCCTGCGCCTGCGTCGGGTTATAGCTGCGTATGATGTGGCTATAACTATTATATTATATTATTATTATTAGTATAATATTATACTGTTCAGTGTTTACGAGATTCTCGTGATAATATCCCTCAAAATGTACGTTAGTAATTCCAAATCGTTTCGTTAGTTAAAATATAGCAATGACTGATGAGCCTATAACAGTTTTCAATAATCAATTTAATTTAAATTGTTTTGGACGGCCAAAGTCGTGTGCGTCATCTAAACGATTTCTACTGCGCGTTTCGTTCACTGATGAGATTTGTTGCATCACATTTGTATACTGTTAAAGAGTGACCAAATTATATATACAATATAATATTATTATACACGCAATAGGAACAGTTGCAATGTAATTCAGTACTTTTGTCATATTAATTTCATCCTTTTATAGTATTATTATAACTGTAATAAAATATAATACATTTAAATAGTCGCTTTGTCAAAAAATACAAAATTTTGGTACTACGATTTGAACAATCTTATTTAAGCCGATTATATTATATTTTGTAATGCATATTGAACAGTCTATGAAAGTTTTATTGTCACGGTATTTTGGACCGGGGATGGTTGTACAGTTAAACAATAACACCCCTAACTCTACATAGTCATTGTCATTGGTATAATGATGTTTTCGCCTTAGGCGTCCTCGTTTCCAAGCGAATGTTAGTTTTTTATAACTGCCAGCAGCGATAAAATTTGTTTTTATGTATTATAAATGTATAATATTGTTATATTAATACGTACACAATATACATCTATAATACCAATACCATTTTCCATCGTCCAAATTCTACGGTACCAGAGTTTAACCACAATCATTTACCTACTGTGTAGATAACGAGCTATTATTACTTTTGATTGTTATTGTTGTAGAACGTATTTCTATTTTTAAATCACGGCCGATAAACCGGTGATAACCGTTTATGGTGTTTTGTAGGTCAATCGTGTCAGCGCCGCCTCATTATATTATAATAAATACGTTATACGTATCTATTATTTTATATCTATAATATTTTTTAGACGTAGGTACTATACGTTCCCACTGGCAGATCAAGCGTCAACGGATGAGACAAAAAAATATGTATCAAAAATTACCAAAGAGAAACGATGTTCATGGTGTTGAATTTATATAACTCATAGCTAGGGGGTTTCAGCGCGACGTTTTGGCACTGGTCGTACCGATTTTTGCAACCGAAATATTATAAAACAAAATAGCTTAAATTCTACACAGGTACTGCTCTGGCGCCTGTAAGAAATAATCTGTGAAAATATGTTTTTTTTTTTTTTTACATCCAATTACATATAGTGTCGAGTAAAACATAAATTTACTCCGGCTCGAATCTAATTTTTTAAATGCGACGTTGGAAGGTGTCCAAATAAAAATGTTGGACGTTATCTAGGAATTGGGATACTGCGGAAGAAACTACTGAAATTCTTGTAAAAGAGCAAAATGAAAACTTAAGATGGCTTAATTTAAGTATATTATATACGCGATACATATACTAATTCATATGTTTAAACAATTTTTGCATGCTAGTTGAGAATATCGAGTTATTTTACTTATTAGTCGTTTTACTTGTGGTATAATATATGTTTATATTATTGTATTATTTGAACTTCATACAACAATGATAGAAAGTTATATTAAGTTTTAACTTCATTAATTATGTGATGGAACTTGGAAGATATTTTTACTTTACTTTTTTATTTGTTTTTCTATGACTTGATAACAACATATACAACAACACGGAGTTCGTTTAACTCGTAAGTTCAAGTTTAAATTTAAAATTTTAAACAACAGTTTCTTTTTATATTCTAACATAGTAGGTATAGGTACATATTACCATAATATTGTAATATTATGATTTATGATGTATAAAAATGCTATCCACTTAGTTCTACCTAATTGGATTTTGAATTTTCCTGAAAGAAAAAAAGTCATACTACAAATTTAAATATACCTATAAGTTTTCTACAAATACCTTTTCCATTAACAATATCAGCATTGAGCTAACAATCATAATATTTATTTAGACGTGTATCTGATCATTAAATCAAAAACTGTATACTATTGTACGTGACTACGTGAGTATGTGGCCATTAAAAAATAAATCAAAGTGTATAGTATTATAACTGGCAGAAATGCAGAATATAATAGTACATAATAATGCAATAATACTATTACATTTATTATTGTGGAATAAATAAATAAGTACTTAGTCTTGAAGAATACTTTTTCATAATGATCATTTTGTAAAGAATATTGAAAATTGTTCTGTTTATTATCTATTTAATAATAATAAAAATTATACAAGGTCAAGTTTGAAAAAAATGTAGACAGTTAACTAACTAACTTCTTAAGTAAATTGAGAATTGAATCCATATTTTTAAAATATTATAGTACAGAAAATTAGAATATACATAAAACATAATAGTGAAAATCTCGAGTACTTAGGTATGATAAATATTTTTGGAATCACAACAAAACCGCTATAATTAGATAGGTATCTATATAATTCGAAAAACAAAATTCAAATAATTTATATGTATATATGCCTATCTATAGTTTACTTTAGAAAATGGAAAAAATTATATTACATCTAGAAAATACAGTTTAATATTTGTTATGAATTTCAAGTCCATTCATTTTTGAATTATAACAAAAGAAAAAAATAATTTCACGAATCTTGTTGAATATTTCTTTTAGATATTAGGTATTTAGGTGTACCGTATAGGTACCGAAGTTTAAATTTAGTTGTGTGATAAAAATTGATTATTTTCATTTAAAGTCATCAAAATTTAAAAAAAAAAATCATAAATTATCAGTTCTCAAAACATTGAATGAGTATTTACAATACTATTTCTTAACCATAACTTAACTAGTAGGTAGTTAAAATAACTAAATCGTTATACAAACCTTTTAAATTTCAATACAGTTTTAGTTAATAATAAATGAGTAAGCTACGATAATACTCCTATAGATGGAATTTCAAAATTATTTTATTAAATTTAAATTACATCAGAATTGATCGTACCTAGCATATATTATATTTGAATACTTCTAGAATATCAAACAAAGCATTTTTAAGAAATGTAATAGTTTTGGATTGATTAAATTATAATTTATACGAATAGATTTGATTATTTTTGATTTACCTATCTGTCACAATTATTGACCTTATTATATTATTTCCTAGTTTAATGTTAATGTCTATTGGCTATTGTAATTTATTACTCGGTTTGCTTTATTTAAATAAAATAATATAATTTATTGATTTTGAGATATTTAGTGATTAACTTATTTTTATTAATGGTTTTTGATTCAACAATTAATTGTTATTTTGTGGTTGATTGTGTATTATTTATGCTATAAAATTTAATATTTTTTGCATACTTGTAAAATTATGAATTCTTTACAATTTTTGTTTTTTGTTGAAATAATAATAACCAATAAGTAACATATACATATAATATGCTGATGCTATGGATATCGACAGTTAAAAATTCTCACGGATTACAATATTACATTAGTACTTATTACTGGTAGTACCAGTCCAATCTATTTTTAGTTAAGTTCCCACTTCTTACAATATAAGTTTTTCGTAATTTTATTGAAAATTTTTAGCGGGTGTAATTTTCTGATATTTAAGACCATGTTACAATTTATAGGAAATATTTTTCAGAAAAGTAATATAAACATTCTTTGTTTTACTTTAATGGCTTAATGTACACTGTCATTAATCTAGCGTTTTATACAATCCACACGTGGTAAAATTCAGTAGATTCCTCTAGTAGAAATTACAAGTCCAGATGTATAATAACATAGAAGGAACGATATAGTTTAATTTGTTACCTAATAGGTATTAACACGAAGTTATAATTTTATAAAACACACAATTTTTTTATAGCTTATAGCTTATAATAGTTATTTAAGTGTTTGGAGTTTAGGAATGTAGTCAGTTGGTGGCTTTTAATTTTTCAACTAAAGACTTTAAGCTAAACTTAATATCAGTTAAGCTTCTTATACACAAAATTGTGTACAATCACACAAATCTAATATATATTAATACTATTTTACATATTAAAATATATAAGTATATTATTACATTAATATAAATCATCAATACAATTTTTTTAATATTTTTTTATTAACTTATATTTATCATTACCTAATAACTAATACTATATTGTAATAAATAACAATGTGTATGTTTTTAATATCTAACTAATTATTAACAGTAGGTACCTCTACATGTTTTAATAAATTTATATTAGATTACAATATTATACAAAGTTAATGTGTATAAATTATAGATAAGATTCTAAAAATAAAATAATTTGATGTTTATGCAAAGTTACGGTCACCAATGCCTTATTTGAGTAAGTTAATAATTAAAGTTTACAATTTATAAAAAGTGTATCAATGTACCTATCATTATTATATTATTTATAAGAGTATAGTTGATAGTTGGTATACCTATAACTAATGCATACAACATGTTTAGTATTAAATGTTCATGTGCAGACAATAACGGGTAATAAGTGATGAGAATAGTAGAAACATATTAAGTAGGAATTGTTTAATAAATTCAATGAACGAATTTCGAACGTCAAATAATTTAAAGCAGAAAATTTATACATTAAACATAAAAATAATAAATAAATTAATAATACTAATAACACTAAAGTTAAGTAAATAACTTTATAAATATATAATTAGACATTAGTTAACTTGTTTAATAGTTTACTATAGTCTATAACATTACATGTTTGCAGGTAAGGCGTTAGCAGTGTAGGCTTCAGCCTACACAACCACGGATTAAGGGGCACGGGCACCGCATACTATCCTGATGTTATTTTTTATAATATGTTTATTTTATATTTTTATATATCTAAAATATAAAATAAAGGCTGTTTTAAGGGGTTATATTTAGGCAATATTCGATATTCTTCGTGAGTTAAGTGTAACTGTGTGTGTTGTAACTGATCATTATTCATTAGTGTGCGTGAGTTCCCCGAACGCTATAGGTAATTAAGGATAGATTGCGGGTTAGATTCTTAAGTAACGTTCATACGCGTAGTCACATGTCACATAATTTTGTAATAAAAAAAATGTTTACATGAAAATCCAAAAAAGCAGAGAAAAATTCACTCAGTACCAATAGTCCGATTTTAATTTTAAAAACATAATTGAATTCCTTATTCTCTTTTCTAGGTTCTGTAGGAAATGGATTTTCGATTTTTTGTATTGTTTAATTACTATAGCAACAAATTAATTATATTTATAAATAATTAAATAATCGAAAATCCATTTCCTACAAAACCTAGAAAAAATAAGAAATTCAAATATGTTTACAAAATTAAAATTGGCTTTTTTTACTGGGTAAATTTTTCTTTTGCTTATTGGTCTAAATTCACGAAAAAACGATCAAAAATCTACCCGCTTTCAATAGCCTTACTTTTAATTTTATATTTTTACTTGTTCTCACATATTATATACATGTACATATTGATGTGGCTAATAAACCTAAAATAATATTTTATTATTTATTCAAGTATCGAGTAGAGATATGTGTACAATTTTTTTTTAAATAGGGGCACCAAATTTTTTAAAGCCTATGGGCACTGTAGATCTTAATCCGGGCCTGCATGTTTGAAATCTAAATGCATATGAGTCATCGTAGCGGAGTATTTGAGGTGAGGCTACTGAGGCAATAATAAGGGTGATAGCGGCATTTGCCCCCTCCGAGACTTTTTTTTTACTATTTTGCTTAAGCATTGAGCAAAAACAAAAGTCAAATTCCATTATTATGCGTATTGCGTATTATAACTAGGTCTAGTAGGACTTGCTCGCCTATCATGCGTTCCCACCAAATATACGGTATCCAGTTTTATAACTACAATAAAACCGTTTCTAACATAGGTACAATGGTCTGTGTTACTACATTGCTACTTATTCTAATATTTCTTAATGCATATTATATTAAACTAAACAATATTTAATTTTAATTTTAAGTCACTAATGAAGAAAAAACATTAAAAGATTACCTATAATATTATAACAACGTTATGCTATGCCTTATAATATGATCAAATTTCACTGATAATTCTAAGTATAATTTGAATTAATTATTTATAGTACAATTTATTTTATTATCCGCTATAACTGGCTAATTTTACACTATGACCAAAAAGTGACTTGCTTATTTGGTTATACATAATAATTTTATTATTTTTTTATGCTTTGCTTTGCTTTTTCAACTTAAATTAAAAACTTGGTTGCGGTCAAATATGGGGCAAGATCGATTGGTTGGATTAGCTTTGTTATCTAAATATACATAGGAACAGGGACATTTAGGTAGATGAGGTTATTGATATGTTTGCTGCCACAAAAACAATAAATATTGACCTTATAATATAATTATTTTTTTTCTATGACTATTAACTATTTATTATTTTATAATATTATACTATTTTTAGGTTTATTAGTTTATAACTGTATACAAGTTTAAGCTAGTGTCTAACAACTATAATAAATTATTGCATTCAAATTACCTTATTATTGTAATAGTGAGAGATTTTTGTATTTTGCCCCCTCCCCCCAGAAAAATTATCCCAAATATGTACATGAATCTTTTATGTTAACATAATAAAATCTATTTTTAAATCAAGTTTTATAACAATAACGTATAAGAAACTATCTTTACTTATTAACTATTATTTAAATTGCTCATGTTTTAAAATGTGTTTTTACACAGTTAAAACAGGTGCATAAATACATAATATAGGTATCTTGCTTATTATACTATCTGTTTAATAGTAATAACTAATAGGTAATTACTTATTAGTTATTACTAATTAGTAATTACATTTATAGAGAATAGATTATTTTATCAAAAATATTTTATTTTAATCTTGAATTCAATTTACTGTAAGAAATATTTTTTCATATTATTTAGAATCTAATTGACTTCAATAATAAAAAAACTTATATGAACTTGTTTTGCTTTAATTAGCTGGTATTTTTTAATCGATAGGTAAAATTATTTCAGTGGATTTTTTTTTTAAAGTCAAATACTCATTTTGTGTACTGATTTATATCATACAATTTACTGTTAACAAATTTAAATTGTAGACATACTTTAACTTATTATTATTTTTATTTAATAAATTTAATTCTCTTCTTCTTATTTGGTCGATCCTATTAAGTAATGATCGAAGGGCGGATATAAAGAAGAAGGATGTTTTTTCTAACGTTGCATTTACCTAACCGGTGTAGGTATTAATTTAATAAACTAATAACTAATAAAATTGATAACTAATTAATAATAACGATTAATAATTGTAATCTAAAAACATAATATTTAATATTTATATTTAACCTAATTAACAATCATGATTCAAGGACCAAGGTAAAATGTTATATCAGAACTCAGTATAATAACTATAATAACTAGTATAAAGTGTTATACATTTTTATTAAGCTAATATGCCTATAAAATGCTACGATGTATCAGTATTTACATTTTACACCCATATCGAAGTAAAATATAATTTAAATTGTAAAAATACAAAAAAAAATGTATAATCTTAACGATACAATAAAATGTTATATTTCTTCACGATTTGATGTCCATTCTCATAAGTGATAATTGATACTATTGTATTATAATATTATGTTACTATCTGATGCTATAATACATAGTTATATAGTTTTTTAATGTTTAATGTTTAATTTTATAAGTTTTATTATTTTTCCAAATCAGTAAATAATACTAAGATATGTCCTTGAAATAATACTATTAAAAACTCTGATAAATAATAAAAATATAACAATAGGTTACCTATAGCCGTATGTACTGTCGAAAAGCTAATCATTATAACATTATAAAAGTTATATTGTAAATAAAGGCGCAAAATTTAACTGTGAGGCTATTGCTTTTGTTTTTATTAGTATATTACATTATTATATTATCATATATCTAAAACAGAACACTTTATGCTGTAAGAAAAAAAAACGTACAATATTCTTTAACAATTGTTTTATAGTTAATTTTTTCATTTTAAAATGTCTACAGAAAAAAAATCAATAGTCATATCCTTGATTGTTCAATAAAAATATCGAATTTCGAACCACTCAACCCAACTCTACCAGAGGAATCCTAGAAATTTATTCATATTTTATGTTTTAGGTGGTATTTAATTTGTATTCTGTTTGACAGTACCTACATGTATCTCACTACATTAAACTCTGCAGTATTCACTTGTATTATAACTAATAACTATATATAATATAGTTAGAATATTATATTTATATACATCATCGTTTTTAGTTTTGTATATAGTGCACGTATGCAGTTTTTTTGCTACTGTTTGCATGTACAGAAATCCAACAATAAACTCTACACATTTGGGAAGCAATTCTATCTCTATTAATACTATTTTAATTTATTTAGAAGAAAATAAAAGAATATTGTTTTGGTTTAAACGGACTTTTATTGTTATTCGTTTTGGCATATATCTACGTAGTGGATGAGTTCATCGTACTTGTGCATAGCCTATTTAGTATTTACCATAGTATCCACAATTACTTTTCTTATTGAACATTTACTTTTATTATAGTGGGTATATATTTAGGTGAATACACCTTAACACATTTTTAGAATTAATTTAAACAGACATAAGATACATTAAACCATAATATTAATGCCTTATAGGTTTACTAATTTATCGTAAATATATTTTCACTTAATTTAATAGAAAACATATATGTATCACTGCTAATTATTTATCAATGATAATACGGTCAGTAACGATAAATTAATCATATTGTCGTATATACCTACCTATACATTTATCTATATAAAAGAGCCACATTTCCTTGTTGCAATAGTTTTTAAATGTCACTAACGTCACGCTCAAGTATATAAAACATAAAATTGGATTGCATGTACAATGCACATTATTGCACATATACTACGTACAATTTTTGTTATACCTGCAATTACCACCTATATGTAGTATAGGAAATATAAATGGTCCTAGCTCCTAATTCCTGTTTGTACGGTACGACATACACTATTAATCGTATATACTAACGGGAAATTATTATTTACTTCGATACAAAGAATCTAATATTAAACACTAGTAAAAGAAATACAATATAATAATAGGTAATAAAATAATAACCATAAAATGTTATATATTTTAATTTGTGTATATTATTATATACAAAAATGTAATACAATGACGTTTTGGAGAAAAAGAAATGATCACAATTCGCAATGGCTGAATGTCGACGCGCCTAGAGACTATCATATTATATACTTTGATAGGTACTCATAAAGAAGACTACTATATAGGTAGGTATATAATATATATACATCCGTGACCTTCCCCTTCCTCCAGGATATTGCACATAACTTAAATTTATATTGTACTGTTATAGAGTGTACCTGTTCGATGCAATGATAAACGTTTTGTGGGACATTATACACACTGTGCACCAGCGATGATCTCATCGGTGCACTAGTTAATAACGGCAGCAATGCACCTGCACCGAGAATGTGCTTCTTTTCCAACGCATAATAATAATAATAATAATAGTGATATTATAGTAGTAATAATAATGACGATGTCGATAACAATAACGATAATATAATGCGCGCGTGTTATTTCTTTTGGTCGTATTTTACGAAGGAGGCGCTCCTTAGTTCGTGGTAAAGCGCTAAAAGCGCAGACGTCGCAAAGAGGGGGACGACGGATGATAGACAGAGTATTCGTTTGTCGGTGGCAGACGGCAACGAACACAAAAAAAAAAATTAAATAAAAATTAAGCAGACGCGCGTGTATATTATATTTATGTAATCATGTGACGTGCATCCGATCACGTAGGTCCTCTCTTCGATGCTGATAATAATAATAAATGTTTTTAATTTTCTTGTATCTTAACGTATATATAACCCTCAGCAACAACTGCAGCAGTCGGCCGATTGTAAGAGACAATTATGTTATTGCTATAGCCTATAACGGCATTATACTTATACATGTACGTTACTCGTTATATGGGTTTTTATGTCTATATAATCATACTAATATAACATATTAAATATAATATCATATGCTCAATAGCCGCGACGTACCATCATAATATTGATCATCGCACGTCATCCACGACTCATTCAGCCCTCGGTCCCGAAAAAAACATACCTAGAAATAAAATTTCACACCGAACGGTTCGACGGTCTGACCATTCTGTAAACCGGCGTGCGTTATATTATGCATATCATTCCGATGCAATTTTATTTTTTACGTAGTGTTTTTTCTCCGTAATAATAATATATTTATAATAATATATACATAATACAATAATTATTGTGTCCGTCTTACGGGCTAATTCCCGTTCGCGTACCTATATAGAAAGCGAGTCGGAGAAAGTGCGACTATATATATATATATTATATACGATAATATTATTATCATAACCACCGACTTGGACGTGGTGGTACACAACAATATAATATAAAGATTCTGCAGTATAGACATCATCATAGCAGGTCGGCGAAGACGCAGAGAGCTATAATATATTATATTCAATACTGCTGCAGGCATATACCTATAAAACTTTAAGTTTCGCGAAATGGTTATAAGTTTGTCAAATCACTCCTCTCAAAAGATGAATATTCTTCATATTTATATTACACACACATATTTATATACATAATTATTTATGCGCACTGTGTGCACTTGCTCACTTTTCCGCATAGTCAGTAAGATCTATCTAACGGATTGGGTATTTTTTTCCCCGCTATATTTTTCCTCTATTCACTACCCGTGTATTATGCCACATCTGCAAACAAAACGTATTTTATAATATCATAAAACATTTTATCAGTCCCGGCGGTGATATATAACGCGTAGGTTCTGCTTAATACTTTTTAATCAGTGTAATATATTATTATCTCGTTTTAATATTATATTATGTTATAATATTATATACGCGATTATTATTTTCCGCATATACACTGCCGTCATACCTATATATGGCTATAATGTACACATAAATCCATTAAATAATTTTACCCTTTATAATATAAATTATACGCATGTACCTATTATACACACTAAGACTCATTAACAGCGTTCATCGACGTATATGGAGTGACGTTGCTTTATTGTGTCACGTTGTCATTTGCCAACGGTTAGATTATAGTAACGATAGGCAATAGCCAAAATAATTCATATTATATCATAGTCTTAACCCGTCTAACCTATGTGTCAGAAACACCAAAAAGAGAGCTATTTTAATTTTAATATAGGTAACTCACATCAAAATTAATTCCTATTCATTATTATCACTATATACGGTTCCTACAATTAAAAATACATTTTATATCAAAGTAGAAATAACCAACTATGCAAGCAACACCCCCTTTAACAGAATCATGAAAGCAATAAATCAATTAAATATTTATATTTTCATCTCACCAAACTTTCACTCATTTAAGACTTACTATAATTCTATAATTAATAACAATAATTCATAATTATATAATAATAATATACTTTTATACATTGCATCTAATAATTGTAACATTAGTTTTAAGAAACGATTGTCTTTATATATAGTATATATATATTAATTATGTATTTCGGCCTGGCCCGTTTAAAAATTTAAATAAAATATTCGTTCATTATAAATTATAATAATAATTACAAAATACGCAGTTTATAGATCATTGGTTATACTAATAACGTATAACTTTAGGTATAAGTGAAACTTACTGTTTATAATAGACACCCTCTCGACCGGCAACCCAAACTTCCTACTCAACCCCAACACTTAAGTTGTGCCCCTGATCAAAGGGTATTTTGCAAATCTTAAACATGGCGTATAGCATCAAAACTATTTATATATTTTATAATATCTTTACGGCTACACTTACTCTGTGCGAGTATTCGAGTTCCTATATAAATTATCTGAGTACATAACTATTATATATACTTATTTAAGCTGCAGAAACATTACGATAACCTCCAATATTAACAAGTTGCGAGTATGTACATATTTACTACGTAGCTTTTATATAGGTGGTTAAGTACATTGCAGTTTCTATATTATGTCTATGATCGAATCTCGAGACGTAGATTGATTATACGATACTTACGAGCTTTGGTGTAACTTTTGGCGTACATTATTGCTATCATGTTATGATGCGTGTTGGACGATTGTTAATATATTGGATATTTGGATTAGAGTGATAATATAATGTTTTAAATCGCCCGCTGAGGTACACGAGGCAATAATATGGAATATAAATAAAATATAAATATAATAATTTAACAACTAGCGCACATAAAGTCATAAACACGCAGGCACCAAATAACTCCAGACATCATAATATTATGCGATTTCGTTATAATTTATATTATATACTCTCAATAATATTTTGACATTTTTATTATTTTATAACCCCCATAATTTATGTATATTCATATTTATGACAGGTGACACATTAAACTTATAACATGCCATTCGAATAAATAGTTTTTATTAAAATAAGCATTATGTACAAAAATATTTAAGAACCGACATAATAACTTATAAGTTTTCGTGATTAATTGAAATCGACTTATACAACATAATATATATATATTCTTAAAACATAAAATAAAACATTTCGAGTGTTGTAAATAGGTATTATTTTCTATTATGAAAATAATAATAGCTAACCGTATAAATAATATAATTCCAATAAGATACAAGATATAATACAAGATATTTTTAATGACATTTTAATCCATTCAAACGACTTATATCATAGTTACAGTATAATTAAAGTTTTAAGTACTAATGAATTCTTATTGGTACCGAAAAACGTGCCAAATATACACCGATATATATATATATATATATATATATATATATATAATAATTAATAAGAAATACTCCCCTGTAAATCCCCTGTAAATTTTTAAGCAGATAGCTTTTTTGAAATACTTTAATGTAACTAAATCGAAATTTGAACAAGTAGTTTTTGAGTTATTTAACGTTGTATAGTAGGTGCGACTGGTACAAAAATAAAGGCTTTATTGGCTGTACATCGATTATTAATTTGGTAGATATTAGGACTAAAATAATTTGAAAATTTAGTAATTTATATTAGTCTATATAATTTTTATAATTATGCAAAAGTTTTCCAATACAATAAATGAATAAATACTAGATCTAACAAGTAATAGTACATCTATACTCCTTTAAAACCATCATCCTTAGTCTATATATTTTAATAAATCAAGAATTACATGTTCAAATTTTCGTTTAAATATAGATACAACATTTTCAAAAAAATTAAACTGCTTAACAATAAAAGAACAAATAAAAATTAACAATAGGTAACACTAAAAAGGTTGGTTTTCATTTAAATAAATAAATACACAGTAATTCCAAAGGACGCACTCTTTAAATGTTATAACTTATGAGATATTTAAGTATTTTAAAATATTATGTTCAATATGTACACATAAAAAGTTCAAAAATCAAAATTTAAAAGAATGCATTATTGAAGGTAAAAATGGATGTGAGTCCTTAGCAGTAAGCATGATCAGTGAATCATTCTGTATGTATATATTTTATATATCGCGACTTTTGGTAATTACTATTCAATAGTTAATCATATCAAATAACCTATCGATACCAACATCATTGAAACATTATAGATTTTATTAACGACGTTCGCAGATTTCGAAATTAATATTCATCAAAATATATTATAAATTATAATGTAGGTAATTGTACCGAATAACCGATTACTTTCAAAGGGCATAAAAACAAAAAAATGACCTAGTTATTAAGTTTACACCATGATAACTATACTGCAGACCTACACCCTTAAAGTTATAATTGATATAGTGTTTATTCTAGTTTACTGTCTACACGATACGCCTTACGTTTTCAGTATAATTGCAATATATTAATATTATAATATACTTGGCATATTATGCCAATATTATCAATATGATCATGTTTAGGTAAAAACGTTTTGATCTGACCTGACCGATCAGTTAAATGTTAATAGCTAGTTACGGCTTTATGTGTTTATATACATCATATATTGATATTACCTTACCTGATAAGGATTGGATAACGACGATAACCTGTCCTATGTCCTACACTAAAGCAATATAATATAAATTATATAGGTACTTATTTCCACTCAAATAATAATGATGAAAATAACAACTTTATAATTAATTTTTTATGTATTATCTTTATCTTATTTAATTGGTTAAAAACATTATTAAACGCTATTATTAAACGCTATTTTAAGTGTTTTACATGATACAAAATGAGTAAAAAATTAGGTTTTAATGAATAATCAAAAACAAAAAAAAAACATCATGTATGGAACATCGTTGTTAGTTAGTTAAAACCTTGAAACATATAATATGATCTGAACTTAGCAAAAAATGTTATTTTGTCAAGCAAAAATTTAATAATTACTGTATTGTCCACACTCGACTATAAAGAACTATATATAATTTTTATCAGATTTTTTCATACAACAATATAAACTAATTTTCAAAGATATATATAGGTAATAATAATTAATAACTATCTAAATTGTAGTAATCTAATAAAAAAAAAAAAAAAATGTATAAATTTACAATTAACTTCATACGTCATAGGTATACATGTTTTTATTATATTCAGATCGTAAGCCATCACAAATGCAATTTTTATGTGAAGACTTCATATGATGATCATACGATTAGCTATCATCAGTGAATAAAGCAAACAGAAATGCATTCGAAAGTAATATTATGTTATTTAAAAAAGTTATATGTTTTCAAAATAAGTTTAAAATTTTATATCGTATAATAAAGAAAACAGAAACGCGCCTGAAAATTAAATTTCTAATGCACAATAGTGGATAATATATGCAAGTGTATTGTATTGAATCATAATCACTGTTTCCACAGATTAAACATTCTATTTTGAATATTAACATTTATATTATTAGGTATAGTGTATAAAATTCAAAAAAAATGAAAGTTTCGACTTACGACGTTTTCGTCTGTAGCCGTCGATATACATATTTAAATTGGAATATATATTTATAATTATTACATTAGTTTTATTTATTCTTATTATGCCATCTAATTTTTTTGCTTATTTCGTTTACCTATATCACTTTGGTTTTTTTTTCAATATTATTTATAAATTATTTTCTGTTGGACTTTTCCTTGCAATAATGCAACAGTCGTATTTATATACGTAGCAGGGTTTAGTGTGTGTATAGGTACTTTTTATGTATAAATGTGGTCCGTCAGTACACTCGTATTATATTATTATATTATACACACTACTGCAGCAGAGCAGATATAGAAACGCATGCACATAATGATATGCATTCCTCGTGGTTTTTGACCCGGTTCGCCGATGCGAAATTTTTACAATCATTTCCACAGACCAACAATGCGATAAAATACAATGAATAAAACGTGTAATGATAAATAAAAAAAAAACTGCAAAGAGACGGGCAAAAAGTAGCAACAATATTATAATAACATGACGTCAAGAAACTAACTAATTGATGTGGTTTAAAAATAAATAAAAAAATATATAGAAGAGGTAATGCCAAATGTTTTATATCGCTGAAAATCCCGGGGAAAAGGTTAAATGTTATAAACTGCCAATCGCCATTAATTTACTTATCAAATCCAACTTAAATAATAATAATAATAGTACAAAAAGTAACATAAAATAATCCCAACGCCGCATGTGCAACATGCAATCGATGTCACCAACGTATACCAAGGTCGTAAATACATAAACAATTGTGTGTACATATATATATGTCTATTGTATACTTGAACACATATGTTTTATAATATTGTATATACTCTTAGTTTTATAAAAATATATACCAACATTAACTTGTTAAATCGTCTCAAAGCGTTTGTCGTGCGTATTTTATTCACATCTATCTATTTTTCGAACTTGGGGAAACGCCCAACAACCTTGAAGGTAGCCAAAAAAAGAAAAAAACTTTGCAATTTTCTTCTTTGTTCGCACACACTATAAAACATCATTGATTTAGGTAAAATAAAAATATTTGTAATATGTCCCGATGATCAAATGTTAAACTTTACGGTTCTACATACGGTTCATCCATTATAGTAACTTATTGCCCCTATAGCAAGTTTATCAATTAGGTAATACCTACCTATATATTTATAATTTTTCTGTAATTTAGAAAATATATCTAATAATAATTATCAAAATACGTGGTTAAATTTGATTTAGTATGATTTTTTTCGTAATTATGTATTTCTGTCTTTTTTTTATATAGAGGTTTTAAATTATTAACATGAACTACGAGAAGTTATTTAGTTTTCAATATTTTATTTATGCCTTTTAAAATACACCTAAGAATCTAACTTAACCTAGCACCTAACTCTCATCAGTTCAGCTGCGTACGAAGTGATTATGAATACACGAGAGTACGAGACTGGTAAAAACTTGACTATGTTTTTATTTTTAATTCCTATGTATTCTAAATATTAAAATAATTGTATCCAATAATATAGATTCAGATAATATTCTAAATTAATTTTCAAACATATAAAAACATACATATATTATTACATAAATAAAAATATGTAGGTACAATAAGATGCAAAAATTTACCTCACATGCAATTTGAGAAATATACTCATATTTTAAACTAACAAATCACTCATAACTCATAAATATTACATCATACGCACACTTTAAAAGAATAAATTATTTTATCGGTACCTCTACTTTATATTTTATACCATAATCATTAAATAAATAAAGAATTATTTCAAAAACTTCTATCAGGAACATTTAAAAACATTTTCAGAATTCTATACCTCCCTGTTATTGAAGTGATTCACAAAAATCTTTGATTGCTTTTGAATTTATTCGTTATATTAAGTTTAAAAATTAAACATTTCTATAGTTTCTCTAATTTTGAACGAGTAATAGCGTATAATTACTAGAACTCCGATTTTAAAGCATATGCTTCTTTTTTTTTATATATATATGAGATGAAAATCTAATTTTTATACATAAATTCGTTTCACGACATTCTGATTCCAAATAAACCAATTTATTTTTGCTTTTTTTGGATTTTTTTTTTTATACAAATGTTTTTTTGCTTTTTTTATTACTTTTTCAATTATTCCAGCTGTGGTTTTTTTCTACCTATTATGTTATTGTAATAAAAAAAAAAAATTAATAAGAAATGGAAAACCCCAGAATACGAACTAAATGGTTGTATTGGATTATTATTAATTTCGTTATCAGCTTGATTAAATGTATGAAACAAAGATTATTAATCTATATAATATAGCCTGCATTACCTATACGGTCAGTATACCTGGACCATTTCAAAATTTAAGTTTTAGTGTTGTACTTTTAAACCTCTTGTATGAAGTATGACTATGCACCGATCACTTCAATGGATGTAGAGAGTTCGTTTTCTACGTGTAAAAATAATATTCTGTCGGACAATAGAGTCAGTTTCACTACCTACTGCAAATCTAGGGAAATACATGGTAGTCAATTCTTTTTTAATTTAAATTAATTTTTTTAATTTTTTTTATTCATTTTTATGACTAGTTCATGTTAATTTTTGGTCATGCTCTTTTTTTTGCTATTTTAAAAATAAATATGCTTTTCTTTTTTAAAACAATCATGTGCATTTAGGTTGCTTATTATGCTTTAAAATCCGAGCCCTATTAATAGTTATTAAATTATAATCATACTTATTATTTAATAACACAATACGAGTTTAGAGTTAAACAATAATTAAAATAAGAGACTTTGTGGCATATAATTTTTAACTTTATAATACTATTATAATATTGTGGAGTGTTTTACTTATACTATGCTTAAATAAGTTACCATATTAATATATTAATTTCAAAAATTGTTATTTTAATTTTATTCGTATTCAAATATTATTTAACAACAACTAGCACTGCATTACTGCGTAGGTTTATTCAATATTGTCAATACATATAGTTAGGTATTATGAATTTTTTACCTTAATTAATATTAAAATACTTTTATACCTACTACCTATAGGTAAATTCAATATACCTATATGAACAAACGTTATAATTTGATACGGTAAATTAATATTTTTATTTACCTCTTGAAATTCAATCATAATGTTATCAAATTGCAGTGATGTATATATTTTCCATTTTATTTTTTACTTGTTCAGTGTTCACTGTTATGTTTTATGTATACTGCTATAAAATACTGTTAAGATGTATGAAGTTTGAAGAAATATTATCATGTTTATAATAGTTATTATACACATTAATAATTCATTTAGATTTGTTATCAAGTATAGGTATTAACTCTGTTTTTGTTGAAAACAAGTTTGTAAGTACTATTTTATGTATTTAAACGTGTGTAAAATTTAGTTATTTCACACTTTCTTTTTTAAATTTTTTTATAATTTTCAGGTTAACATAATTACACTACATAAACTTTGTCTTTGTTAATTGGTATTACACGAATTAAACTCAACGTGTTTGTGATTTATTTAGACGGTCGTGACAGTGCAATTTGATTTTGATTGATGGCAGACCAGTATTAAAACCAAATTAAGATGAGGTGATCCAGTATAATTGGACTTATAACACTGATGAGCAGTAATTATCTACAATACACACTACACAGGTTTGTTATCCTGTATTGACTCTTCGGTCAACGGATAAGCGGATTATCATAATTTATCACTAAGGTTTAATGAAAATGATGTAGCTTGACCTATACTGTGCAACTAGATGACATAACAATAATCGACGTTTTAATAAATAATTAGAATATAAGTATTATACAAATGATTAGTACTTGCTGAGAATGAGACAGGTTATCATAAATCGGAATACGCAGGATAGACGTATAATTATAATTATTCGCCATCCTTGTGTAAACTTTTTTATTTTCCAATGTGTATTATTAAATTAATCATTGTTATAAATTCTTCGAGTTTAAAACTTGAATAATTTTAAATTAAAAGTAAACAGCAAAGTAAATGCTTTACTACAGTTTCAGGCCGCTTTGTATTAAATCAATAATATTGTTATATGCCTGTTGGTTCTTGTATCGGTACCTATATCGCCACTAGTTGCAATTTATTATACAGATATCGCTGTAAATTATTTAAATTATTGTAAAAAAAAAATAAGTAACAATAACAGTAACATCACCTATATGATACAACTACAAGTGAGATACCTTGATAAATTTTTTGAAAATTAAAAATACATCGTTGTATTGAAATTACAGTGAATCCGTCAAATCTTAGACTATTGACAAATTGGTAAATATTCCTTAGACACACACTACTGCAGAGAATATTCGAATACATATTTTAGATATATTAAAATTGCATTATAAATTTATCACGTGATGGTTTTATAGAATATTATGTCCAATTGAACTTTTTGTATTTGATTAAATAATGTACAAGTATAATACAACTACAGCTACCTACTTATAACGTATACACTGTACAGATGTACAGACCGTACAGTGTTCTGCTGTAGATAGGAACTGTAGTGTTGGTATTAGGTTATATTTCATACTCAAACCCATAAATTACCTATGCATACACCGAGAACACAATTCAATACTACCTACTAACTGCAGTATACAAAGCTATCATATTATATGTATATAGTGTGTGTGTGTGTGTGTGTGTGTGTGCTTCGTTTACCGCACAGTTTTCATTGCAACTGCAGTAACGTGTCATTGTTATTTGTTGTTCGGACAAGGCTTATCACCGAATGCTAATGCCCATATATTGTCATATTGTGCATGAGTGTAAAAAGCCTGTACACAATATAACATTATAACATATTTCATATTATATTATACATTTATACTGATTTTATATTTCTGTTCGACAGCTGTTATAATATATACAATTCGGCATTTAATGCACGTCATATAATACGCGGTTTTAAAGCGGTACAGCTCGTCGTCAAACACAATACGGTGCACGGTGCATTTATGTGCCGATGAAGTTTTAAGTATTCGTAGTATGATGATAATAGTAATATAACGACGGCATAAATGGCGCGCACGTGGAAAACTCGTCACCGAGCGTCGAGATGTCGCGGTGAAAAGCTAGTCGAACCCGAACGATCGGAGGCGACGCGTCGCGTGTCGTTAAAATGAAAATTTTTACGATTTGCAGAATAATTTAATTCAGAGTTGTCATAACAATGCCGTTTATGCGTCTGTTTATAATATATAGGTAATTGAATATTATACGGTATAAGCATATACGCCGTACACACGTGCATTTGATAATGGTTAATTATATATATATATATAACATAATAACACCGGTATTGTACCTATATTAAATTTTTAATTGCTGATCGATACTCAAACTATTTACCATGCTCAAAACGCATTTGATACTCGTCTGCAGAGTGGCTGCACCGGTGTTTTATTATTTCAGTATTGAATTTTAAATATTTAAATCCCATGATAGGATGTACCGACTACTGCGAAGATTCACACTTATCACCAACAATATAATATTATAATATTAAATAGGTACCTCCATATATAGAATCACTTAACTGTCTTATAAAATTATATATTATAATATAATATCTTTATACCTTTCGTAGTTCCGTTTATATTTAATCGTCGAAAGATCACATACATTAGTTATATATAGGGCCTGTGTATATATATAAATAAATAAAGCGGTTTTACTTATCTGCATGTCTGACAATAATATTATATTGTATAATACTATAATATATAAAATATAAATATACAATGTGTAAACGCTACCCAATTGAAAACACTCAATATTTTTGTGCAGAGCCATACATTATACATATTACGTATACGGCTATACCTAATATTAATTTTATTTTTTAGTTAGTTACTATACACGTGGTTATATGCATTTCCGTATTTTCTGAATAACTTTACTGTCGATTAGATATGCTTGTGCGTTGTGCGCATTAATACTTTTTTCTCTCTTAATATATAGAAACTTTCCCTTTTGGCTAGTTTTTAAAAAAAATGTTCCTAGAATTTTTGTTTTTTAACTATTCAATTTCAAAATCTAAAATTAAAACGAAAAAATTGGGTTGGGTATCCTTTATAAAACACACACACGCACACATATATATATATAATATAGATGAGGTGATTCTCCGAGCATACTGACTCTCTTTTCTTTAATAATGTATTAATGTAGTTATTTAAAATCGAATTTTCGGGATTTTCAAATATATTTAACGACAATATCGTCAATATCTAAATTTAGTGTCTCATAGAGATATAACATTTTCAAACGACGACCGCATTCGTTTTTTTATTGTAGTTAGGTAGATTTTCTTTTAAATATGTTGACGAATCAAAGACAAAATTCCGACCAGTACAGTTTTTAAGTTATTAAACTTTATGTACTAAAAGTCTAAGAATAATAGATCCGTGATAATATGATATACATAATGGGTTTGGAAGCTAGGTGTTTATATGGTAATTTAAAATGTTTAGTAATTAAAATTAATTATCGATATTTAGGTATAATTAATAAAATGTTCATTTATAATAAATACTATTATAGTATTAATAGTATATATCTATAGATCCGATATAACAGTATATTATATATTTTTGTAAAACCATTTTTAAGATATAAACATTTTAATATCTGATATAACATATAACTACTCGTTCAAGTTTTGAAATAGGGATATCAAAATGCAAACAAAATTGTCCACTCAATACTAAATAATTTATAGTAAAAAAGACCCAGATTTCCATTTAAAAAAATAAAAGTTTGTATTGCCACAGGACACTACTTAAGCAGTACAAAGACTATCAACATTTTTAAAATTTGTTTTTTTAGTACATTTAAACATTATAAAAAGTAGAATAAGAATAAATTCATTATTAAAATAATAAATGAGGTGAACATTCTTGCCTCTTGGTGAATCACCCTATAATGTAATATATATCGTACTGCAGTATAATTCGCAATCATTTCACCTTCATTTGAGCCTACACGTTACACATAATAATTGTTTTAATATCATATTATATACAATAAACATTTATATTTTATAGGCAACATTACCGACTACTTTGTGAGTATTTCAACGACACTTTTCACATCGGTCTCGTGACCAACAGATTACATTTTCTGTTGCAATCACCATGCCTGGGCGCCCGTTGACGCCCACAGATAACCATCGTGTCTCGTCGTGGCACAAACAGAGAACGAGAATTATATTATAAAATATAATATTATCTTACTCCAACTAAATTTATTGGAATATAATGTCGTTTGGATCGTACTTATAATATTTATTATTTGTACTTGCGTCATCGTAATTAGTGTCACTACCTACTTAAAGTACATTACGCTGCTGCTTGTGGTAATACAAATTTTTTTTTCAAATGATAATAAACCTTTTTACTGTGCATTGTTATTTGTTAAACATAAATAATTCAAAAGTTCTGCGGCATAAGTTATTACATTTAAATACTTAATATATTAATTATAATAAACCCTATAGTATTATATATAACATATTAAATAAATTCAATGTCTGCAATGTCCTTTTAATGCCACTTCTGTATGCATTATTTCAGTCTTACAAACGTACAACATAGCAGATAAATCTTATGTTCACAATAATGTATTTTACTCTGATATTTTTAAAATTAAAGTGATCTCTTTAATTACGGTAGTAAAATGGATTATTATGAACGAAACATTTGTTATATTGTACATTTGTACGTTTCTAAGACGGAGACAACACATGCAACTATGCAAGTATGGGAGTGTGGACGTGTGGTGTGAACTGATGTCCTCTTATTAAGTCTAATAAGTAATAACACTTGTCATACTCTGTCAATGTTTTATTAGTTATACAATTTTAATTTATTATTATTATTTTCAAATCATCGTATCTTTTAAGTTTAAACTTATTATAATTTTCTAAATATGATTACCTATATTATTACTGTTATTATTCGTATTATCCTTAATATATACAGTTGAATATATCAGAATCTTCTTTCTTTACCATTTATAAATACATCAACATTTCAAAATAATCAAATAAAATACTGAAATATACAGTAAAAAAGGATATTAGTTTTTATCTGAAAAGGAGTTTGTATCCACTTATGACAATACTTAAATTAAATAAAAAACCTATGCATTTTAAAATATGACGTTGAAGTGTACTTGAAAATTCCAAAATTCAGAAAAGAACTAATAGGGTTAGTTTAGTGAATATATAATGATACTGTGTCAAGTCTTCTTACAGGTTCAACCGACTGCGATGTGGACGGTGTGGTGCATATTATATAATATTATGTATAACGCTATAGCAGACAATCAATAAATCCGTTATAAAAATATATGTTCTCTCGGTAATACATATACGTTTATAAGTACTAGACTAGTTATAGTAAGTAGGTATGCATGACGTGTATATCACAGATACGATGCAGGTATTCGATGCGATAACGAGACGGTGTTACCTGGACGTACTCAAATGGAGAGGGGTTTAGGAGGTTCACCCCCACCCCCATTGACTATTATAAATATTTACATTCATTTTTCTTGATTTCATATCAAATGACAAGATACCGAACAATTTTCTAAACACTGTTATTTTTTTTATCAGCTGTGAATATATAGGACTGTACTATTTGTGGTTTTAATTGTAACCTCCAATGATATACTAAGCCTAACTACTAATTTGCACCGACTTCTGCATCACCGCAACATACGAGTAATTTATAAGATACGATTATATCTCTGATTTCATATTAATAGTGATAAGTACATCTATATTTTAGTTACAAATTACAGTATTGTTTTCATTCTAAAATTTGAATACCTATATATACAATTTGCAATTTTCTCGTATCAGGATATCACTAAATAAAATTATTAATTTTTCAGAAGGTCTATACGTTATACCCGTGGGTATTAGTGCAAGTAGTGCAACTGAAAGAAATTTATTTAAAAGAAAACACAAATCTGACGAATTGGAAACCAGTCAAAGGACATTATTCAGATGATAAGATCGGTAAAGGAATACTTGTTAGACATTTATGGATGTCACCTATTATGCTTGTAGCTTGATAAAATGTATCAATATAGATAGAATTTATACTACTTAAAATGCACATTTTTATAATTTATAAAATATACTGATTGGCTTTTACACATTTTCCATACATCGATTCATTTATTCAACAGTTAAATGGTCAATTTGTTTGTCATACAAATATATTTAAGCCTTAAGGTGAGTAATAAAACAATTTAAACAATTTTTTTTTTATTAGATATACCAATTTAAAATAATGATTTTTAGGTTTTCAGTGTTTATTTTCTAGATCATATTCTGAAGATTTTTGTAAGCTCATTCAGTTTTATCTTAATACTGACAAACAAACTATTTTAGCAGAGTTGAATTTATGGAATTTATGGTATACTAAAAAAATAACGGACAGCATCCTGAAAATGGATTGGAGGCATTGAGATTTTTCAAGAAGGAACTGTTTTCAATTATTAATTTTTTAATTCAATTTCTATATACTTTACCATTGTTTACAGTAACATCAAAACGAAAATTTTCAAGATTAAAAAGGCTGAACACTCATTTAAAAAGCACAATGACTGAAATATTTTTAATACTTATAATTTTTTGTTTAAAATATCATAGTTACTATTTATACTCCGTGCACGTTAAGAGCATGACCAGATGAGCAGCTGAAACAACTTCCTCCATTATGCAGCTCGCCTTAGAAAGCCAACCCACATTTGTAGATGGACCGATTGTCGTGCTAAGAGTAGGACTAGTATGACAGTGCATGTTGTTGATATTTGAGTAAGCTCTGTATACCGGGGAAAAAGTGTTTGAGGAACCAATCAGAAGCCGTTTGTGCTTAACAGACGCAAAATCGTCCGCTATCCAATCATGCTCTTAAAGTGCGTGAAGTATAGGTAAATGTGTTTTAGACTCCACTTAACGGACGACAATGTTATATATTAAAGATATGCTAACTAACAGCTGAAGAAGTACTCGATGAACTGGCTAAAAAGTAAAAAATCCTGCAAACTTAATTATAATAATATAATATATTCTCTGATGTAGTATTATAATTTATAAGCTGAATTAAACAAGTATTTTGTGCTCCGAAAATTGTAGGTAATATATTGTTTATCTATATTTTGTAATATATATATCTTAATTATCTTATATTTATATTGATTTCTATAAAAATAATAAAAACATTTCAACCCCCTCCCCTATTCAAAATCCCTGAGCACGAATCTAGTAATATATGTTACATATTATATATCATGTACCTATCGTCAATAACAACGGATAAAAATTGTATAAAATTGTATTCACATATACTTATTTATGTATATGCAATACTCCGAAAAGTATTCTGCTCCATGATATGAAATTAAAAATGTATGTTCAATGTTTTCATTCAAAAAACAAAAAACTTAAAAAATTATAACATTAGAAAATATTGTTTCGTTTCGACTGGAAGAAATCATGTAACAAATAATAATAATTTCAAAACGTTAATAAATTTATATTTTGAAATAACGAGTGTTGCTCGATAAAATAATTATTCTCCATATAAACATAATATATGTATACATTTCTATAAAATTATGGTTACATGGCACAAATTTCAATTGAGAGCCGCGTATAAGTATACGGACGGATGTGTTGGCAGTATATAATATATTAATGTGTAAACGCAATGAGAATATATACGTTTTCGTGGACGAGGCCACCGTGTGTGCTAAACGTGCGTATTGAGTGTATATGTATACATATAATAATATACGGGCGAGTTCAACGTCCAATTGGCCGCCGTGTATATAATATAATATATATACGAGTATATATATGTGTCCGAGAAATATGCGAATTCGTGGGCGTATGTATGTACTATATATAGGTGTTGGTATTAGTTTATACACATCACGTAGGTATATAAAGCGTGTTTGAAGAAAATCGTACACGGTCAAAGTTTGTATAATATATTACGTTCAATATAAATAACCGAAAAAAAAAAAATTATAATATTATATGTGTATATATAAAATGGTGTTCATATATGTACACAATTTATGCAAACGATGTTTTGGAATGCGAGGGTGGTTATTGCCATACGGGCCATATATCATATATAGAAGCTGAATGACACGTCTTGGCTTGGATCGTAGAAATATATCGCTGGAATGTATTTTAATGATTAAGATGTTTTCTATGATTATAATACGAGGAAGCATCACGATAATTTTCGATAGGACCTTAATAGGTATTATCGATTCCCGACTTTAGTGATCACAACAATATTTTCAGTGTTATTGTAGGTATATCGCATATTGCCTCATTTGCCTCACGAGAACAACAATTTTATAAATCGCAAGAATTTACATATAATTACAAACAGAATATTATATTGAATCTTTTTATTATGCTAACGACGCATCCACATACGAGCTTACACGATCTTTACATTTTATTATTTAGAACCTTACGAAAATCAAATTTATAGCCATCAATGAATAATATTAGTAGTTTATTTTTTTCATTTAACGTTTTATCGAATTCCATAATTATATTGTTTCTTAAACTTAAATAGTTAAATTTAGTTAAAATGTATTTTGCTTTAGATTCTTGAAGCGTAATAAAAAATCCTATGTTTAAAAAGTTGTATTAACTTTGTCCCCGCAGTTATACAAGCTAAAATATGGTTCATGATTATTTGTGTCGGCAAACTATTTTTGCAAAAACACCGCTTAAAATCTGGACGGGAAAAAGTTGAACTTTGTTGAGAGAATAGTCGATTTAGTAGTTCTGACAGACGAGTAGTCAAATAAGTTAACTCTCCTCTCGGGTTTCTCATATCTTGCAGCACGCGCTGAACAACCAATAAGATGACTGCCGTCATCATAATATTATGATCGTGTATTGACGCCAGGAAATCCGAAAGGTTCAACCTTCCACGTTATGGAATTTAATACTCATCACACCGCCCACATGATCGAAATGTAGTAGTTATATAATTTACACATGTATATTATGTATTTGTTCAAAGTGTTTGTTGTGATATTTATTATGTTTATCGCGTAGTTTCAACTACACATACGTAGTTTGCGAATACACATATTACATACGCGTAATTTAGAGCTCGTATTTCGTGTTTTGGCGAATCGGCCCAAGTGTTCTGGGAAGAATATGATACTCATTTATCAGTTGTAAATACATCGCGTAATGTGTACCTAATGTGTTTGTATACAAAACGAATTTAAAATTATTGCGATTAATCGCAATCACGACTATCCTATAGTCCGCGTATAACAGGTGTGGATTTATAATATTATTGTTATTAAAAATAAAAATGAATAATAATCAATATGCATAATAATATTATTATAATTTTTACGCTGTTCGTAATCCCTGGGATTACGCTATTCGACAAAAACAATCTATGCGTACAATGTCTTATAATAATAATAATAAATATGGTCGTGATAGTTTGAAAAATGTCTGCTAATATTGTATCATTGACTCATTAAATATTAATCTCAAGTATTCACATTGTAAAATATTATTTACACGTCTTTTTATACTGCTTATGTAAATATTACATTGTTGCAAACGCTGATTTTACCAAATTAATCAGATAAGTCCATTATGACACCAGGACATCAGGCATATAAATAAAAACTAAAAAATGATGAAAACCGAAACTTCTATTCAATATAATATTCACAATATATTATAATCCCAATTATACGTAAACTCCAATTGTTGCATTACCTAAATTTCACCCTCACGATTTTTATTTTAAATTTTGAATCTTCGGTATTTAAAAATATCAGTGCAAATTGCCAAATTAATTTACAAATTGTATAACTGTTTTGTATAAAATATATAGTACTGGTACACAAACAATAACTATAGTATGATACAGCGTAATACTTATAAATTATAGCTTCAGTTTTAAATGGTATTACATAAAAAGTATATAATCTGGGATCGGAGATACCAGTAAACAGGGAATATATCCGAATACCTTTAGCTTTTGTACCTATATCCTATGGATTACTATAGTTAGCTCGGTACCCTAAATTAGATATTGCATTCACAATACATATAGTGATCGTCTCCACAGAGTAGCTTATTAACTAAACAATTTTAAATTAAAAGATACTTATATTTCTCAATGCTTATAAAATATAATGCTGTTGCCATTACAAAGTATAGGTTCCCAGTTCATTTGCATACATCAACTTCTAAACTCAATAACTGCAAAGGGACTAAAATTTGTTTTTATATATATTTATGTAGCACTATTAATATTTATTAACCTGTAAATCTGACAAAGCTCTTCAAAATAGTAATAAATTATTTATTTGATGGTCATAAAGGCGCAGTATTCATTTCATATTCTTTTTCTTCTAAATATTGTTTTTGAGTTCATATAAACATAATTTTGTTCAGCATTCTTAAAATGATTGCATTAAATATAGATATATACACTACCCACCTTATTCGTACTCGGTCTACGCAGCCATCAGATATTGATTGATTAAAAGCTGCAACTTCCCCTTTATCTAATATTTAAAATGGTATTATTGGTACTTTAAAATATAATAACGTTTTTCATTCTCTGAAAAAAAAAAATTGTAAAAACAATTTATAAAGAATGTTGAAACAGTACATTGTAATTTATTTGTCTTGTACCTATTATACCGTAACCGTATTATATTTATAGTATCTTACACTTCAGAGAAAAATTAATTATTAAATACGTACCTATACAAAATGTATGGTGGTGACGTACGTATTACATATTATTATATTTATATAACATAAAAATTAAACTTTTATCCTTGTCTTAATATATCAGTACATCATTAATGTAAACTTTCAACTTCCAAGTCAAAATTACATATACGATTGATTAAATATTGTTATTTTCTATATTACTAATTGTATAACCCGAATTCGCACGGAAAAAATAAACAAATTTTAAGTACATCGCTATATTGGTGTATTTCGGATAAACTAATTCGGTCCAGATGGGAAATCAACCTATAATAAATTAGATATTATAGTACTTGGTATATTTTTAACGCGGTCATGATTTCTCTAAGAACAATCTCTGCATTTTTCATTAAAATTGATTGAATAGTTTTGAATTTTTAAGCTACAATCATACGAACTATTGATTTTTTTCAAAAATTTATATCTGTAACCAATGACAACCCTAAATGTTATAATAAAATTTTTTCGATTTTCGTTAGCTAAAACGAAATTTATGTTTGAGTCATTCTATAGAAACCTATATAGGGATTAAAAAATGAAGCTATATAATATATTCATTCCTAGAATCTCAAGGATTCTGTACGCACATATTTTGGTACAAAAGTTTCCAAATTTTTAAGCCGTACACAAACCTTAATTCCTTTTTATATGTATGAATAAATAATTGGAAAAATTAAATTGACATATACCACGAATGAACTGAATGTGAATTATATTTTGTCTATACACTTCTACTGTACTTCAGTTGAGTAAAATACTAAAATGTATATATATTACATTTACACAAGTCTGGAAATAACTTTAATCCATAAGCAATAAAAAAAAAAAAAAATGTAAAACCATATACTTCGACAAACTGTCTTCGGTAAAGATTAGCACTAAAAATATTTTTATAAATATAAAACAACATTTCAACATCTACCGTAATTATTGGGGCGTATGTCATAAGACGTAAGTCATAGAAGTAAATAATAATTACCTATTTAGTTTAATTGTTTTTAAATTTTCATTGTATGTTATCTTTCCAATTACTAATTTGGTTGATATGTTTGATATTTTCCCATCCTATACTTATTATATTTATTGATATAACTTGATTGAATTTATCCAAAATCTATTTAGCGACTTCGTCGTCATTAGATTCTCAAAGTTTAATCTGTATCTTTATTAATCACTATAGCTACAGTTCTATAAATACTGAAAAATATACTTTAATAGATACTAATAATTATAATTTATCAATACCTCATCAGTAAAGCGTGGATTTGTATGCATTTTTCTATTTATTTTGGTTGATTGTATGATATGCTAATTAAGTGAGTACAAAATTTGTTTCATGACATAATGATTTATAAAATGAAACTTTTTATTTTTCCTATTTTTAAGGGCTTGTTTTAAAATTTTAATTGCATATTTCACCTTTTGCTGCATATTTCGATGTTTTGTTTTAGACGTTTTTTTTTAAATGTATACTAGCTATTGTCTATTATAATATAAGAAAAAATATTATATAATTTTTATAGTTTCGATTAATATCAAAATAAATTTATAGGTATACTGGATACTAAGTAGTAGGAATAAACGGTTTTTCCAAATTAAACCTTATTAGGACTTAAATCAATAATTGGCGAAATTAATTACGTAAAAAGAAAAAAACGGTTACGACCCTGATTGAATATTGACATTATTTCACTATTGTTCAAAAAACAACTTTTTTTTTTTGCTAATTTTTTTATAGGTACATATTTTTATACTTATTTTCATGCATATTTTAACATTTTTAGTGCATATATTTATGCATATTTAACATTTTTTAGTGCATATAAATCCGCGCTCTACAATAAAGCATGTCTCTGTGTTAGTACTCTCATCGCCAACGCGTCATCCTCGTTGCAGAATCTTATCAATTTTTACCATAAATACAAATTTAATTATTGTATTTAATTAATAATTTAACACGAAATATAAAAAGACATTTATTAGTAAAATAAAATAAAAATGATGTTTATCCATTAGCATAAAAATGAAATGAAATAAATTGAAACGCATTTTTATATGATAATTATTTTTCTATTTTTATCTAAAACAAATTAACGATTTCCTTCAAATCCAAATCCTACAGTGATTCAATACTGATTATAACTATATACGCCAGAGGCACGAATTCGTATAAATATTAATATATTATTATGATGGCATTTGAACTCTACTTGATTAGGTACATGCAGCTGTTTATCATCCATTAATGAATAACAATATAGTATAATATATGATTTTAATCATACTGAATTATTACCATTAGGTAACACAATATCCATAGCACGTCGTGTATGAAGTACCGCACCATAATTTTTCTAATGCGACTTATTATATGGGTACCTAGTTTAGGTATACGTTTTATTAAATAGCACACTCACCTAAACCGTACTTCATAATGGTAAACTAAATTTTAATAAGTCGATGAACGTTTATAATTTCTTGCATTATTATGTATGTATACTGCATTATAATACATACATACATACATACATATATACGACTATTAACAAGTAAGCACCGTTTTTTATTTTTTTTTTTTATTTTACGAAACCACACGTACACAGTCGTACGGATAATAATAGGTATGATAATACCATAATTAATATATAATACATATAATATTAAATATGAACTCGACGTGAGCTACAATAGTTTTTAGAAACGGTATACAAACTACGCGTTTACTAAACACAAGTATATTGTACATGGAAACTTGTACGCCGACCGTTAATTGATACAATTGTGTATACCTAATTACTAAATTGCGTATCTGCAGTAACTGCTTGCCGCAGAGGCTACTCCGTAGTGGGAAATAGAAACTCAAAATAAAAGTACAATCTATATCATACTAGCGTATTATTGTAATAATTAATAAAACATATTTTTTATTATTATATTTATCATAATATTATGTGTATGTATAACAATACTATACCGCTATACCGTCTATACATATCATTGGCCAATGGTTATATAATTGACAATAGATAATAGGTACATTGTATTGAAACAACAGATGTATTTTTTTAATACATTTAGTTTATTGTATTATTATATTAAAAGTAGTGGTTTAATGTTTTAGGTGCGTTAAGAAAATATAAAAATATAGTTTTAATAACTCGAACATAAATATAATCATAATATTATTAAACCAATTATTGAGACTGTTTAAATGGTGGTGGTTTGCATAAATGTTTTCAAACAATAAAAAATAAAAAATGTTTTGTTAACTTAAAATTGAAAAACGTAATTAACTTTTTTAACTCGATCCCATAGATATATAATATAAATATGTTATGTCACCAGCGAACAAAAACATTTTTAAACTACAATGTGTCAATGCTCATACTACTAATTGATTAAAATAGGTCGTAGTAATAACTAATAACCTGGAAATATAATTTCTACATATTATGCATGCGGTGTCCTAACCGGGTGTAATCTTATATTATAAAAAATACGTATATAAAATCGGATATAAGTCTGTATCCTTAGTCTTACTAAGTCTATATCTTAATCGATATTTATTATAATACGCATATTTAGGGGTTCAACCTTGAATAGTTGGGAACGTTGTTTGTGATATATTTCTTTATTTTTTTTTCAAGTCTCGCCATCGAAGTCAATACGGAATACCATGGCATACCTACGTAATTTGTTATTTACCAACAATCATTAACCCATCAGCGTCAGAGATTATTAAAATCACTTGACAAAGTTGTACACAATTACCTTAAAAAATAATTAATTATATACATGTTATTATAATAACCATCTACGTCCTAAACATTGCCCAAGAAATAACGTAATAAACAGTCAACAACGGACAGAATGATTCGATAGGAGGACATAGGTGCCTATCTATATCATTTAATACCTGTAATACAGTCATAACCGTAAACTGATCGATGTTGCTGTTGATCGTATTTACTAGAACTCTAGAATTTACCGACCACTTTAGCTCTATATAAATAGCTTTTGCCGATCGATGTTGATAAAATCTAAGTTTATAAAATAATATTCTACAAACGATTTAAATAACTAAGTTATGAAAGTTAAAATTTAATATATTAAGGTTCTTAATTCTTTTTTATAGACATTCTATCTTCCAACTTCAACGAAATTGGATATTTAATATTTAAAAAAATAAGAATTTAAGTTATGTTGTTATAATTCAATAAATATTATTCCCATAAGGACTTGAAAGTTTTCACTATTACGTAAATTATTATTTTCTATTATACACAATGAAATTGTAAATAATATTATAATTAATAAGTATTATATAATATATGCGAAAATATGATCAGTTTTTGACAAAAATTAGTTCAACCGGCAATAAGGGAAATGCAAACGCGAATATTATTCAAAAATGGACCTTTTTTATACATTTGAATGACCGCATATACACGCGTACCTCGCCGTAACCTCTTCACCACATTGCGATCTGTTTATTACCACAGACAAAACTCAGCTTTCGCCTCTTTTGTTTCACAATTAATTTTTAATTGCTACGCAATTCGTTAGATTGATGTATACATAATATATTATATATGTAGTTCTATAAATATCTATACATATTAAGTATTAAACACAGACATTATTAACCCGAAATTTAATCAAATGTTTATAGTGCCCTGTACCTATATACACGCTTACTGCAGTAACTTGGAAGTTAACAAGTGTATGTAGTATAAGTTACATAAATATATGTAAGAGTGATTCGCTGGAATTTGATTATAAAGGTAGCAAACATTATAATACATTTATTCAACTCAATACTCATACGTTAGAATTAATATATTATTGTCATGTAATAGAAGACCTAAGTCAACGGAATGATTATATAAAAAAAATAATAAACCATATTTTTTTAAATTTAAATTAAAAACAACCATAAAAGAAGAAAAAATAAATATGTGAAGATTTTGAATACAATAATATTTTTTAACTACCTAAACCAAATTGAAGAACACGAATGTTTTATGTTCATTAAGTAATTAAATAATTTATAATTTGGTTCATATCTGTTTGAAGTCCGAAGTCATTAAATAATACTGACGACATTTTAAACAGTTTCTATATAATAGAAGTTTTTAAGACACTTAACAGTTTTATGAAAATTAATCATATTATATTTATTTTTTAATTTAACTTATTTGTAATATATAAACATATATATATTGAATATAAATAAATTAAATGTATTAATTTCAAGATATCATCATTATATAACACAATTTTAATTAAGAAATAAAATCATTAAACTACTTGAAAGTTTCATTTAATACTATACTATAAGAAGTCCTTAATAAAAAAAAAAATCGTTAATCATTAATCTTTTTTAATGTCCCATTTCGATTTCTTTTAAATAACTTTATCACTAATCAGCAATTGCCTCTTCCGCTCTACTTTTCATATATTCCAACCACACAAAAAACTCAGATGTTGACTAATAATGGAGCATTTCAGAACTCAATAGCAGAAACAGTAACTATATGTAACCAATGTGACGTTAAATATTGACTGATTCGATTTTGAAAATAATTTAACAACAAACGCCAGGATTAAATCATCCTTATATTCCTCAGAGGATAAAAGCAATAATTTACCTTTGAACTTATAAAAGTGGAGATTTATGGTAAATATTGATCGGAATTTTGATTGCCTTCAATGTTTTAATTTATTTTTTGCTATGATATAATTGTGCCCGCACTATACTCAGTTTAGATTATTTGTACATCAGCTACACCTACGTGTTTTAATACACGGATATCGATTTTCACGTGATATATAAAATTATTAAATCTACACGAATTACATTAAAAGTAAAAATAAAGATAAACACACCGTGAAATGACACGTTTATAATAATAAAAACATCAAATTAATCACATGTTTGCATAGAGTGGATGAGATTAAATTATTTAGGTGCCTATGCCAAAACGAGGTGAAGAGCAACTTACACGCATGATTACTATACTTCCTATTATTATACCTCGTCATTACGTACAATGATTAAAATATAATTAATATATACATTTATCTTTGCTCGGTTTTCTCGACGGAATAAAAAGTAAAAACCGTAGAAAATCAATAAGCAGAAAAACAGCAACGTGACCGACTACGCGACGTTGCATTTCAACATAAAAACAACTTTGTTGGTTCATAGAAATATATATTCCTATATATATATATATATAATATAATATAAGTGCAAATAGTGCAATAATAAATATATATACACACATACGTCATACACACTGTTGAGAGAAATAAGAGACAAAACCTACCCCTATACACATATGGCACAACCTGGGGTTCGTTAACTTTCAACATCCCTTCACCTATATGACGCAGGTCAGTGCGATTTTCATGAACGACTAGAGCGTAATATACGGTGACAGTTAAATGCGTTATGCGACAGCTATTGGATGTTTCATAAATATATATGAATAAAATATATTGTAAATATTCGACTCTGCTGTGTTTTTGTTCTATGATTTTTATTATGTCAATTGAATATATACAGAAAAACCATTTTCAAACAATAATTCAAAACGAAACATGCTGTATAACATAACTTCAATATAAAATCCTTACATCATATTCCCTTCGTAGTGTATTTATTAAATGGATTTATAATGTATAAGTACAATAAATTATATTATATATAATTACAGTAGGTATATGTACTTATTAAGTTTGCAATATAAGCTGAGAAATAATTATTAGTATATCTCTATTCTCTATGATCTCAATACAATCCCGATTTTCAAATATTTATATGTTTCAAAATTTAATGACAATGCACAATAAATACTGCTAAATAACATTCGTGATTGGATAATTTATTTGTTTTTATTTTTTTCTTACCGTATCACTTTTTTAATTACTATAAAAATAGCAATTTAATATTTATTAATTGTAAACTTGAAAACTAGTGTAAATTAATTTACAATCTTCCCAAGAGCCAAAACTAAAACTAAATTAATTACCTAATCTATTTTTATGTTAATGTTTCAGTGATAATAACTATGTTTATAAAACAAAAAGTAATTAAGGCAATCATTAATTTTAATATTTGATACATTTTACACGCTAAAAATAATAAAAATAAGGACAACGTAACATATTATGATAATATGGTCAACACATCACTAACAAACTAAGGTATTATAGGTACAAATAGGTAAATATATTTTATAGGCGGTATATTTTAAATTCAATAATATATTCAACAAGCTACTACTAAAAACTAAAAACATGTATTATGTACATTATTTATATGTTATTTTATTATTAATTTTTAACAAATAATCACACATCACGAACTAAGCGAGCCGGCATATACTTTAAAATACATTTTTAATTTATAAGTTCAACATTAAAACTAAAAACAATTTTCATTTTGATTATAATATTTTACCATGAAACATTTATTATTACTACTGACGTCGTTTATTAATTTTTTAATAAAATGATGATTTTACTCAAGAAACTAACGCTATGAAAACATAAATTTCACTGGCAATATTATATCGTCATTCATATTGAAAAATTAAAAATTTTATTTAATAAAATAAAAATATTTTTAAAAAAAACTATAAACTACACATTTTACAAGTAACAAGTTTAAACCACTATTATAATAATAATCGTACTAACATGAACATAAATTATACAAGTGTGAAATCCCTAAGTTACCTATACCAATTAATAAGGCGAGAATTATTTTATGCAAGTTTAGCTAACACCGCGCTGTTCAACCTTTCAAAGTGCTGTGGCACAGTTCATCAGGCCAAAAAATATTTTGAGTGAAAATTTTTAAAACATTTTTATTATAGTGTACACAGCATATATTATTTAGGATAAGTATAGAAATAACTTTTAATTTTAACATTATACTATAATATTATTGGTATGTTATATTTTTCAATTATAATGTTTTATTAAAAATAGTTTCTAATTTCTATACATGAAAGATGAAACCATTTTACATACAGGTGCATATACTGTGATTTGAGGTGCCATTAACCATTAACTGTACTTGTATATTATGTTATATAATATTATTCTAAAGCTTATTAATTTATAATTATTATAATTTTAATATCAAAACGTTAGTGTATATCGCATCGATTACAAACTATGCTTTATGCAGTTTTTCCCTAAAATCTAAAATAATTCGTAAACATTTCAAACAATATTAAAACCAGGTATTATATATTTATACGTTACAGTCGTTCAGTCTTCAGTAATCTTAAATCAATTAAAACACACGTGTATTGTATAGTAACATAATATATTACTACAGTACCTACTATTAATTGATAATTTAACCAAGTCCTTGTTGATTTATCGCGTCTGTATAAATATCTTATCGAAGCACGACTAACGTCGCGACTCACAAGGTTTTTTATTAAAAAAAATTAATTAATGTATCTAGAGAGATTTTCAATGTATATATTATTTTGTTTGAGTATGGGTTTTTAAATTGAATTTTTCTCCTAAAACCTACGGTTAAACAAAACAGAACATTACTGTATCTCCCGACCGATAATCTGTAAATCCTTAGATAAGTTAAACACAGTGAAAACTCATTTCCTGAGTAAGACATTTCTTGAAAATTGAAACGTATTGGTTTAAGTCAATTAAGTAACCTTCACTGGATAGTGGATACTTATATAAGTCTGTCTTACTTAAGTGGATTGGTACATATTTAAATCATTTAATCGACTTTAATATACCTATCTTTCATTATAAAATAATAAATAGATAACTTTATTATTTTGTTACTTCTAAAGGCTATATTGAATCACCTTGTAAACCTACATCTGAATATTATTGAACATAAATACCTATTCTAATACCCGACTTTAATATTTATATTACTTATCTAAAATAATATTGCACAATAATATTTTTTCAAATTATTGGCTTTTTTTTTTTAGACAACGTCGCTAACGTATAATATTATTATCTTGTATCTTGTATTTGTATCTCTTTATTGTACATGGTAATTTAAAAACAAATTATATACCTATATAGGTACTTATAATACATTTTACTGGGTAAATTTTATTTTTTTAAACTTCCCCTGTCTTGTTGAATTATAGTTAAATTAATAAAATAATATATTAAATAATTTGATACCAGGGACCTTGACACACGCGACGTCCAAATCAATTTATTAAATTTGTAATTAAATTTGTTTCCAATAATTTTTTTTTTTCATTCGAACGATTGACATGCTGACATGCCCAAAAATAACGAATCCGAGATTCGTCGAAATGAACTCATTTCACGCACGCGAAATTTACATATTCGCGTATATATTATAATATAGAGCGTACCTATATTATACAAGTAGACAGTTTAAAAGTATTATTATTTTTTTTTTATCGTGAACCCGACTTCCGACGAGTTATATGAGTTTGAAACGAAATGGTGTACCTACTATATTTAATATGTTCTTTTGACATGTACGGTATATAAAGTGTATATATATTATATAATATGGATATGCAATAGACACAGCAGTATTTAGGTATAGAACTATAGACTGAATATAATATTATATATTATTATGCTGTTATGATCGGTGAAATTTTTTTAAGACATTTACTCTACATTTAATATATTTTTAAACCGTATTCTTAAAAGTTATTACCTAAACATAATATATTATACCCACTAATATAATAAATTACATCAGGCGGGTTGATTATTTGTACCATAATTATGTGATCGTCGTCATAATATATCTCAAACCAGTCAAACCTAAGTATTTAGGTATGTCGCTAGACATTTGGCAATGTACGATTCGCTAAAAACACATTATTTTAATATAAATGAGGTTTGCAATTAAAATCCGGATATATATCTTTGTAGATACAGGTTACAGGTACCAAGTACCTAACGTAACAAGGTAGTTCGTAGTTTGCGTGTTGCGTCTTCATAATTACATATTTCGTTCTTAGTAATTTAGTCACTGTATAATATGTTATAAATGCATATATTATTATTATCTGTTTTCTTCGTCGTAAGTATATAACGTAATATGTAATAAATGTCACCTGCTATAACTATAAATGTACTTATAATCTTACGCGTCACTATTGCTTTTTGGAAACTGTACATAACATAAATTTTATAAATGATCAATATAATATATGATAGTAACTATAGTATCGAAACCCATTTAAATTTTAAAATCCAATTGAATTTTAAATGAACAATACTTAGCCAATTGAATTACCAAAACGTCAACTGGTTATCACTATTAGCCTGTAGAATATTAAGCAAACACTTCAAAAACAATATTGTCGAATCGTAATATAATAATATGATGATCAAAGCAGATATCCAACAGTTTCCATTAACTGTTAGTTACTTGTTATGTACAAGCCATCCACACTCGTATAAAATGATGATTTCAACGTCCAGCGATAAATATAAGTAGAATACAATAACACGTTGTAACTTGTCAGATGTTTAAAATAAAATATCAGTAATAAATTTTAAATGTAGCCATGTAGCCTTACTCGAGAAAACTATGTTTGTATTACAATTTTGGGTTCTATCATTGGACATAGTCTCCCTACTCATACCACTCAAGTGGCAAAAATGATTCATCTCATTTACTTATTGTGCTAAATTATGTATAGATTGTAAAATATATATATATATAATATAAACAACAATGAAGGCTAATTATAATAATAAATTTGTATTTTTTATACATTCAAACTATTTTTAGAGCGTTAAAATATTTTATTAGTTTTAACGCGTACCGAAAAAACGTTATAAATTATAATAATAGTTACCTAATGGTTTTAATTAGGTTAAAATGATAAACTATCAAAACTGTTTGTTTAAAAAATATATATATTTATAAGGATATTTATAGTTTTAAGCTTAATTCATGTAGGTATAGTCAAATTCTACAGTATAATTATTACTTGTAAAATAAAATGTAAGAAGTTTTTGGAACAATACAATATAATATGTATTTCAATAAACACTAACATTGTTTTTCAATTGTTTTAACTTAATTGTTGAGTAAAAGTAATACATATTATACCTATTCCATTGACTTGCAGCGCAGTGGTGGGCGGAGTGAAATAAGAGTATCCAGCGACCAACGACAACTACTAAAGGGTGATTTTTATATTATATTTTTTCGTACTTTGTTTCGATTTAAATAACTAAAAGCACATAATAAAATTTACCAATTAACTTAAACTTAAAAATAACTGTAGTAAAAATATATAACATTTTGTTTGCCGCTACTCTTTATAGTTATGGTTAATGGTTATGTATATTATTATTACAACATTAATTTTAATATTCATAAATATTATATTGTGTGAAATGCATATTTATGATTTCCAACAATTTAACATATTATGAAAAGCTTTAAATTTAAAAGTTTTTTTATAGCAATCAAAAATAACATTTGACCTATGTACAACAATTTGTTTTTAAACTATACATATATATAATACAAATAAGTATACAATATTAATATTTAATTATTATATTATTATACTGTTCAACGTTTTAATTCAACTTTGCGTCGTGTGATTTCAATACATCTTATAGGTAATAATTATATTGTAATATCTTAAATTATACTTTTTTTCTTAATATTTTTGAAGTTTAAAACAACAATTTTAAATGCCAATTTTTTCATTCATTACTTTTTTTTTAATTTTAATTTATAAATGCATTGGACAGTGATAATTTTCAAGGTATTTTAAAAAAAACCAGTGTCGCAAAAATAATATTCAGTGCTCAGGCAACCAGTGGCAGAATCAATATACCTACACATCGTTTAAGTGGGTCATCTTAATTGTAATTCTTTATTTGATAATAGTACGTTCAATTGGCAAAAAAACTTGTTACCGAGGAATTCTGACGGGAATTTTCGGCGTGACGTAATTTTATTTCTAAATTTCTATATACGGTTCACCGCCCGCGTTATTATTTTGTTGAATATTTTTATAAGACAAAATGGTTTTTAAACAAAAATTGTATATTTATTTAAACAAAAAAAAAAACTTGCAATGTTATTAATTTAGTTCATGATAAACAATAAAAAAAACACTTGATTCTATGATGGTTTTTTACAAGTTTTTCGTTTATACGACGGTTAACAATACTGCAGCGACCTTGTAATATACATAAGTGCCAATGAGCTGAATGAGCTATTATATGTTTTAACTTCAAACTGATGATATATAGGTATATATATTTGTTTTTAATATTTGACAATGAAAATTGTTGGAGACACGACTAGCATAATCGCACGTGAGATAGTGACATACGTTTTTAAAATATACAAATTTTATGAGTTATGTCGTAATATTTATAACATGTTTTGTGCTGTGAATAAAATTCAAAAGTAGACACCATCGTTATGTATTAGTTTGAAATCATGTTTTAGAACCAAAATTATTCTCTATTAATACTCACATGTTAGGTATACAATTTTTTTATTCTATATAAATTGTATTTTAAAGATTTGAAAACTAACAAAATATTGAAACTTAAGTTTTAAAAATTTATATATTTCATTGACGCCCAATCTTTTTTTCTTCTACAGGCCACCGATAAAACAAAACAATAGCATAATGATAAAAATAAATTTAAATATTTTTAAAATAATTGTAATTTTTATATAGTTTCTTTTATTTAAAAATTAGGAAATGGCTTTTAAGAACTATTGAAGCTTAAAGAGTCCTTGAGCTATATGACTATATAGTGTAGTTAGTGTACATAATACATATTATACTGAATAAAATTTATAAATTAAATTTGAATTGTAATATGCTTAAATAATAATTAGTTAGGTAATCTTCTTTATTTGTCTATTTGTTTAATTATTTATATTAATTTGAATAACTAACGTAGATAGATGATTTTTATTTAATCTAAAATGTATCTAGTAGGTAATATAATATGTATATTACTTAACTTCTCAAATGTTTTTAAGACTCCTAAAATAAAACCAAAATTGCTCGTCTATATTGAATATAAACTTAATTCACAAAATAGTAGGTATGTTTTTTTTAAAAATATTTTACATTTTATAATAGAAAATAACTTTAACTAAGTATAATACAAAACTGCAGCTAAATTCCGATTTTACAATTTAGTTACATATTTCTGCATTATTATGCCTTGGTGAGCTGAATTATCAAAGTTTTTTTTTAAATATAGTCATATTTTAAATCAAAACTTAATTTATGATACCTTAATAGATTTAATTCCTAAAATACAGCTATTTTTAGGTTTTTTATTCACATTATATAATTGTACACTCAACAATCAAACAATTATTGTGTAGACAATACTCAGTTCTAGGTATAGTTTCTAAGAACTAAATATATTACAAGGGCCTACATACTATTTGCTTAACGTTATCCTTTCATCGTAAGTATGTATACGTATTGAACGACTCAACAGTAGGTTCTTCAAGATATCCTAAATTGTTTAAGGTTTGAGAATAATATTATTTGTCTTTTGATGATTAATTTTAATATCAAAAAAGATAAACGGATTATTATTTATTTACTTGGTGATTTTAACATACAACGTTAGGTAACGTTACAAATCCACAATTTGTTTTTCGGTACACTTGGCTAAATAGTAAATAGACTTCAGTGTTACTCTTACTAACTATATTGTGTAATTAATTTAAATCAGATGTGTGCAGTATACCTAATCATTATAAGTACAATAAAATATAATGTGTAACGTTTTTATATTTACCTATATTATAATTTATAATGCCAATAAATTCGCTAATCTTACATATACGAGAAAAAGAGAGATATTGTCGGAAGTGTATAATGAACAACCCTATTTTTAGTGCTGAGGCATATTCGATGTTATAAAATATAATAGACATTAGTCATTTGCCTATACGTTTTTCGTTAAAAAATGTAAAAATATATCCGCGGATTTGTTGCCATTTGACTTTAGTTGTATTGATAAACGAAAATAATTATATTATTGCAGGTATTCAAGTGTTTTGATAATAACTCATCTTTCGCACTGCGCTCATCGACGAAAGTCCGTACACCCAACTCGTGTACCGTGCAGCAACAACATCAGCAGTTTAAAACAATGTTTTATGTATTATATTATAAAGTACATACATAAATATAATATATACCCACATATTGTTAATGAATATGGGCCATGGGAGAGCTTATGATGCATAACCTACAGGCTGAGGCATACGCTTATTTTAGATGGCATATGTGACCAAATTCCTGGAATAAAACTTTATAGAAGAATAAAAAATATATTTTAGATACGATACAGGTATTTACAACTTAATTATACGACGTGACATTATATCCTTTAACCTTTTCGTGATAAACACGATAATAAAAATATGTTTTTATTTATCGAGAAAAATGTTGAAAACCTGATATTTTCTAATATAAGGAGCAATAGTAATAATAACTATAATCATGAATATTTTTAAGGTAGCTCTATGAGCATTTATTTAAGGACAATTATTATATTTTTGAGGAGTACATTTTATCATCCACTGCATACCATACGGTCTGTCTGAGCACGCCTGTCGCCTATGACTAAGTTATATTCGTGGGCGCATCTAATATAATATCTTGAAACATCTTATGCCTCTTATAGTATTGTTAAATTTTCTTCGACAGGCACGTCACATCAGCCAGCAAGCTTATGCAATAACATTATGTGTGGTTTCGGAAAAAGTGTGTCGTATTATCATAATATAATATTATATACTTCCGCGTGCGTGTGCTGCTCGTTAATAGTTAATATACGCAAAGTTTTCTCAATGTCTTTCCCTACACCCAGTGATCGTAAAATTGTCACTATCGTCATTTGTTAGCAATAAAAACCTTAAAAACTCGTCAAATAACAATAATTGCCGATTGTAATCATGACAAAGTCCCGGCCGGATACAACTGTCGAACGTGCGTCAATGTACAGAAACCGTGTTTTTATTCTTTCGAGCCATTATATTGTTTTCACACAACCATAAAAGTTTATTAGCATACAGACAATAATAATAATAATAATTTTCTGTTTAGTGTTTATACAATAATAATAATAATAATATAATATGTAATATAATCTATTTATTACTAAACATATACATAATGTATAGAACACGTCATCGCGGATTATTATATAGGTACTTGTACACATAAACGCAAAATATTATTCATTATTAATTTCTGTTTAATGTCGGTCAAAACAAAATCAATTGCGTTTTAATTTTTAATATTATGTTTGCATGTGCACGAAAACAGCGCACATTGACTGTCTGCCGTCTGATGTAATCAGAAAGCAATAACAGAACAAAACAAAACGAAAAAAAAAAATCAAACGTGGACCTATTTCTTTTCAAGGCGTCTCTTATAATATAGTCTCTTCCCGATACGACATCGAAGCCGATATTATTATTTAACATGAGAATAGGTACCCATTATATCGTGTAATGTGTGGGTTCGATTGACAAAAAAATATTTTTACAAGACGAACACACAAACGCGCATAAACGCATCATACCATATACTATATTATAATATCTCTTCACGTTAGTCTGCAGCGCAGACGACGATCAAATCGATTCGCGAACGATCGATCAAACGTGAAAATTGTATTTTTTTTTCCTACTTGCAAGTAGGTATGTGCGCGTATATATTTGCGTATATACAAAACAGGCTAAGGCGTTCACGAGTTTGCGTTTTATTTGCGAATGAGGATTTCAAGGGGTAGGTATTATGCGACCGTCCATGTATGTATAGTGTATACAGTCGACGTTCGTATTTATCCTTCTCGTGTGTTGTCCGACCGCTGTTATTAATGTTATTATCGTTCAGATTCGTCGAACTCGAATGAATCTAGTCTAAATAGACTAAGTGAAATCACTTTGCTCGTATCCGCTCTTATATATTAAGTATTCGTCGTAAAATCGTAACGCGAGCATTGCAGCTTTCGTCATCTTCTAAACTTATTCATTCTCGATTCTCGAACAATATAAATTGTAAATATTATATTATATAGTGTGTTTATCTATACTCAACCATACACAGACAGTCCCTAGTCTGCTTAGTCACCGTAACACTAATAGTTGCGTTCCGTAATGAGTTATATTATTATAATGCGGTGATAATAATACGGTTATGTTTTAGCTTTTCGATCCACATTTTATATTTTTATCTAAGAGGACATTAAACTATATATATTATTATACGCGCGCATATCGGTCGATAATAATGAAATAATATTATAACATCTATACTATAACGATGTTATTTTATTATTATTCCGTGTTCGTTATTATTATGAATAAGCATATTATTGCGTTTGCAGGTCATTTACACGTATACAATACGCCTTTTTGAACGAGTTTAGGTTTACGCGAATTCAATTATCGATTTTACATTAACTACACCTACAAGTTACCATACATGCCACTAACTATAATAATATATAAGCCAATATTACGGGTAACATTGATGGAGTGTGTGTAGTGTGTACAGTGTTAATACAATTTTAATGTACCTACGGTTCTATTTCGGTATTTGTGTAGTTAATTTTTTTATTATAATTTATAAGATCCGATTTAGATGAAACCATGTACGTGTTTGAAGAAAGCGTTGGTGAGTCATTAGCGCCACTCATTGCCGAAATGACATTATGTATGTCAACACTGTCAACCAATGATTCGTAAACACAGTGCGAACTAAGCCCGAACGTATTTCGAAAAATAAATCACCATTGGAGCATTACCATTTACCATTGAGTGCAAATTATATGTTTTTGTACGTAGGTAGGTATAAAAATAATAATGCGATAATTGATAATTCACCAAATCTAAAAATGATAAATCATTAATGATGTGGTAATCAGTAATCACGTATTAATCTAAAAATAAAACGACTTTAATCGTATTTGTTGTTAATCATTTCGATGCATACGCACTCATAAGCGTATATGAGTATTTAGTGTATATTATTATCGCCATAAGATGTTTTAAATTTAAAAACTAATTATTACGAAATTACTTATAGGTGGTTGCGCTGAATTTTCATAATCCAACTTATTATTGTCTTATACCGTTTTCATTGCTGAAGTATTGTCATTACTTTATTAGTGTTAATGTGTTATTACGTTCCACTTATAAGTAATTGTAAAACTCAATAATAAGTTATCGAGTGATTATTATATTTTACTTATATTTATATATTTTATCAATACAGATAGTTATATAATAATGCCTGTATGTATTATACTATACCTATAACGGCTATAACAACATATTATATCCGTTTGTCTTACTTTTGATACGTTAATGCACTATAAAATACCATCATATTTCTATTATTATAGATATCCGTCAATAGCAATAATTATATTGTGCAATTATCGAACACTATTAACAAATATATCGGTTAGTCGATTTATTATGTCACGTCGCAGCCATATCTGCATTAAAAAAAAAAAAATTAAATTTTTATACCTAATACACAAGAAGTCACCATTACGGTCTGCGAGTCTCCATCTGTATAATTAAAGTTCAACAAAGTTACAGAGGTAGCAAATTTGAGGTCAGTAAATTCAATTGTGTGTTGTTAGCTTTGTTATTAGAGTATTAATAAGTGATCTGACTTGAAATCAAATTTAATGGTATTATCATATTTTAAGCCGGAGACAACATAATATGTGAATGTGACCTCCTTTTAATGTAATAAAAATAAAGCTACGACTTGTGCAAATAAGCAAATAACTCAAACTTAGTGATTATAAGAAGTTACAGTTAAATATCCTAGTTGTTTCACTATATTCACTACTAAAACGAAAATTAACTTAATAGATTTGTTGTAATTATTTTGATTTAGTTATTAAACTTAATCCAAATTTTGAAGTCATTTACACGAAACATAAAATAGATTGATTGTTCTCAAAAAACGTGCATAATTAATTATTTTTTACAGTTTTATTTAAATAATTTAAGTAGTTAGTACTTATTGGCTAGCTGTTGGTAATACGTTTAACGGACTATATTATAATGTAATTTCATATTATACGATTGATTGAAATGTATCTCTATAAGTATATATGTTGTATAGGTGGTAGGAAGTAGGTACTTACTTATGATTAATACCTACAGCTAGACTAGCTAGAGAATGATTCCAATAAGTATTTTCAAATAAGTGGTGCAAGTTAAAAATTTAAAAAGTACCTATGACTTTAAAGTTAAAAACTATTCATTTTTTTGTGAATTATATTAACGATAATAATTACTTAATTACTTTTATAACTAATATTACAAGCTTTAATACTTTAACAAGCATATTATTATACATTTATACGTTGCTGTAATAAATTATTGTAATACAGCTTTAATATAATATAATATCGGAACGGAGAAATATGTAGGTAGTACAAAATACAAATATAGTACAATAGGCATATGAATACATATATACCTAATAACTATAATATTATTGACTTTATCGGAGTAAGTCTCGAGGATACATAGAAAATGTGTAGGTAGGTGTAACAAACTTTCGAAGATGACGAGGCACGTGGCATTATGATTTAAATTACATGAACTCCAAGTCTGTAGGCGTAATATGATAATAATAATAATAATATGACGTCTTGTACTCTAGCACTAACGTCGTGTTAAACTTTGCTTTTTTCCTGGGAATTAGAAATTACGTGATTAATGCGAATATCGAATCTCAAATTATTATTAAGTCATCCGATTGACGAGGATACAACGCCAATCGCATCATTCATCGCCATTTCCTATTTCCTACGCGAATAAAAAGGAGAAAAAAATTGAGATTTTTCAATAAAATTATGGGAAGTTTTAAAATAAAAACAATATTTCAGGCTTCTTTTCTTTGACTATTTATAGAGGATAAAACGTTATAATAATATAATCTATTCATTTAAACATCATTATTTTTATTTCAAAGCTAAATGTTATCGATTCAAAAACTAAACAATTCAAGCAATAATAAGACGTATTTACTTATACTGTATAATGTTTCAAAACAAAAATCTTGTAAAACGGAGATTATATAATATTATTCTCAACAAAATGTACAACAAGTTTTATCTCTCAATAAGTTCGTCATAACTGTAGGCGAATAAAGTTTTGAAATATTTGACAATGGAATAAGGACGATGAAGGGGTTATAATAAATCTGAATAAATATGATAACTTATGTAATATTTTTTCCTCACAAAAATAAGCTTACATTAATTTATTTTTATTTACTCACTAAAATGACGGTTTATTTCAAATCTACATGTTTATTAATTTATGTTTAACACCTACAAACATATTCTATACCTGTTACCTACTATACTAACTCATAATTTCTTCAACATAACATAAATAATAAATTATTTGTTTCATTTTACTGTGGATTTTATAATACCTTTGAATTTATAGACAACGATATAGATTTATTGGGCTATGTAACATAAAAATATGTTTTATATATTTTATAGTATTGGGTATATAACATATATATGAAGACGAAAAAATTTAAGCTACAGCTAATATATGACAGCTAGGAGGAAGCACATTCTGAATTATCACCACTTAGATCAACACATGCAGTGTCCATATAGTCAAATTTTAAACCAGAAAATGTATTATTGTAATCATCACTAATTCATGTACCTATACTAAAGGTTAGGTTTAGTACACCTTTGTGAAAACACGATGACTAATAACATCAGTAAATTTGCTTTATGTACGTGTGTAATGTAAAACCTAATGTTATATAACATTAATTAATTAATAATACAATATAATACATATATCTATTTTCATGAACGCGCTATGTCGCAATATTCTGTCATGTGTGGCGCAAGAATACCCAGCATCATAACATACGGGGTGAGTCACCACACGTGTTTATCTCCCTTTTTTCAATTATATGTAGGTTTGTATTCAATTTCGGATTTTTGAATTTTTAAATGATAATAAATTGTATAACAATATAGTAAGTTGTAAGAATATACAATTATGATCCTTGTATGTATTATATATATATATAAGTAAATTTAAAAATACCAATATAAGAATTTGAAAAAAAAAAACATTATTTAACTATCAAAGAGAGCTGTGAATTTCTGGTGAGTGGCGATTCATTCTGTATATTATATTATTTCATCCTAATCGGAAGACGGTTGTTTGTGAATCCGAAACACGAGCTTTATTTAGGTAAGTTTCGTGGACTTTGGAAAGTACCTATACTGGCTATACTATTTATAGACGGCTCAAATTCGTCTCATATTCTATATAATCATTATTATCGACAGAGTACATTTTGTGTACCTGTAGTATAAAATATATTCTTATTTTGTTCTAAAGTAGATACGCCCAGTCGTTATCTCGACTTATTAACAATCGGACCGTAATAAAAAGATGTCGGACGCCTCCGAGTTACGCAAGTCTTCAAGTGAATTGGAGATGTACATTGTGGTACCTACGCGACTTGTTCATAGGTATCAGCTAGGTATGCCTTATGAATTATGACACAATATTTGTTTTTTTTTTATCATAATGTAGTATAATAATATGTACACGCTCGCATATAAATAATATGACCATTAATGATGTCTAAGTGTTTTATTATGTTAAATTGGAGATAAATTTAATAAAAATAATAAAAAACGTCGAATGTGATCTGTTGATAGTATAATGCAGTTACTTAGTATATATGAGTTACTTGCAAAAAAAAAATAAATAATAACCTACTTATACCATTCAATAATGTACCTACAATACTAATAATTGGTGAATTAACCAATTATACAATTTTTAGATAATAGCATTATCTGTGCTTAAGCGTTGGCTTCTATTCTATAGTTTAATTTTTTCAAGCGAGATATGAGCATTTTTAATTTGTGATATTTCACTGCATACTTGCTCATAGTATGCTTGAAAAAATTGAAAAATCGCCAACACTTAAGCACAGATAATGTTCTTACCTAAAAATTTGATTATAGGTCAATTTAATCTAATATCAAAACTAACAGCACACTATTGAAACTAGTGAACGAAATTTTGCTATGTCGGGTGTGTGTAAGACGGAGACAACAAATGCATGCAGGGTAGCGTCCCCTTATAGTTACTTCATTTACTTTTTTTGCGAATTAACTAGTTGCAATTTTGGTGTGTCAGAAGTACAATTATATTTTTAGTATTAAAGATTATAAATTTATAAATTATTTAATTTTGAATATGTTTAGTTGTATAATATTTAAGCTTTCAGTAGGTAATAATTTTAGAATAAAAAGTAGGTATGTATATAATATAATATATATCAACCTAGTTTTAAAATATCAGTGTACAATGTACATACCTACAAGAACATTATGTGTCTATGACAATCAACAAAACAGAATACAGCTCATCCCCTTCCATTAGAAAAAGCTCAGCACACCCCTGGACCCAACTGTTTACTCAGTTTACTGTTTCCATTCTAAAAATCACTGGAACTGCTGTTAAAAACGTCTTTATAGTAGTTTATTGGGATTTCAGTATGAATGGGCTGAAAACTTACTGACGGACATCAAAAATCAAAAGAATAGACAATTAAAGCTATAAAATTTTAAAAAGAGAAAAGAAACAATATAGACATAAAAATAACTATTGAAAAAACACATCAATATGTACATATACATTGTATTGTTTTCTAATGCTCTCTTTCTATTGCTAGTCTGGCTATATAGGTCTGGTCTGATCCATTAGAAAATTGAACACCTAAACTCTGTTTTAGCAGGTTACCCAAAAATTAGAAACGTAATTTACTAATTGCTGTTAAAATAATTAAAAAAATTACGAATATATTCAACACATAATGATAAATTTAAGTTATTACGTCGCTTAGTGCCTATGGTGCTTTAATTATTTTTATTTTGATGTAGACGCAATTTTTTATCGTTTAGTAATGCCATTTTATCTGTTGACCACAACATCAACAATATTATATTATAGCGGTAGGTAAATAACATTCGAAAAGTTCTAAAAATATATCTGTTTTTATCCTACAGTATACAAAACAACGACCCACGTCACCGAAATAACAAAATATTAATGTATTGTAACATTATTGCTACTCGCACTATCACTACTACTACTACTACTACAACTACTACTACTACTACTACTACTACTACTA